>VNKF01010723.1:81177-239344 GCA_008044355.1 Drosophila lacteicornis
TTCCCGGTCCCCCCCCCCCCCATTTATACCCACCTTTGTTTGTCTTGCAATTAAGCAGAAAATATATATGAGCGATAGAGGGAGACAGACAGACGAGAAGAGATGGGAGCAAGGAAGAGAGAGTTGTGAAG
This sequence comes from Drosophila lacteicornis, assembly GCA_008044355.1. Taxonomy (NCBI): domain Eukaryota; kingdom Metazoa; phylum Arthropoda; class Insecta; order Diptera; family Drosophilidae; genus Drosophila; species Drosophila lacteicornis. The sequence goes on from VNKF01010723.1 coordinate 81,309, forward strand.
AGTGGAGAGAGGAGCATGGAGAGAGGAGCTTGGAGAGCACGGAGCATTGGAGAATGGGCAACGTGCAGAGGCAACTTTGTCTTGCATTTTAATTTGTTTTCGTCATGGATTTCGCTTTGTTCTTGCAGCTCCCCCCCCACTGTGTTGTCAAAGTTCATTACAAAGTAATTAGCCAGCTTATATGCAAAATAAAAAGTACAAAAATCCAGCACGAACACGACATGTGCAACATTTGCCCATTTCTCTGTCTTCCGTCTTCTGTCTGCTTTTATTTCAAATATTTCCCCCTATTTCCCCCCTTTATTTTGCCTTTTGTTTATTACCCATTGCTGTTTTATTTATTTTTTATGATGGCCTGCTTTTTTTTTGTTTTTTCGTTTTTCGGTTAGTAGTCCTCATCAAATTATTAGCACTCCCTGATCGGGGCCCATTACTCTTCGGATTCGGAATCGGTCTCGGTTCTTTGGTTCCTCGGTTCTTTGGTTCTTTGGTTCTTTTCTGCTTTTTTCCTTCATTCCTGATTGCCTCATTTCGTTCATCACAAAAGATATCAAAAGAAATTCAAAATAAAATAAATTTCGGCGGGTCTAAAATTTCCCTTTGCGATCGCCTCAGATTTATGAAAATTGTTGAGCGAGCTTTATGCTAATTTATGCGTATTGTTTGCCCGCGGCCCACGCAGCCAGCCAGAGGCAACAACAAAATAATAATAAATAAATAAATGGGATAAAGTAAAAAGAAAGGAAAAAGAAGGCCCACCGCAATGAGTCGCCACACTTATGAACGATGCCACTCAATGAACAATTTTAATGGCTGCAGCATCATGTGTGTGCGGTGTGTGCGGTGTGTGTGGTGTGTGTGCTGCGTGTGTACCTGTCTCGCGCGTTTGTGTGTATAAATAAAATCAAATAAAATCAAATACAATCAAGATATGGGGCCAAAAATCGCGTAAAAGCGAAAGAATTGATACGCCCCGTTGCTCACTTAGTGAGGGGAAATATTTATACGACTTTCGGGATACCCTGTACCCCGTATAAAATGAATTAATAATATTTTAACGGGGTTTTCTTGGTTTAAATAATATTACAAATATTTATAACTTTCAAAATATCAAGTTTTTAGGGTTTAGGGTTTAGTTTTTGAATTAATTTTGAATAAATTTTGAGAGTTTTTTAGGTAAGCTAATTTTAAAGCTTGGTAAGTAATGGATATATTTATTTAATATTTAATTTGTATATCAATTAATTATGTATCAATAACAATAACATGTTAAAAATATTTTAAAGTGGTTTTCTTGGATAAGGTTAATTGGAGGAGGCTTTAAATAATATTTAAAATATTTCAAAATATCAAGTTTTGAGGGTATATTGAATTAATTATTAAATAAATCTTGAGAGTTTGTTAGTTAAGCAAATTTTGAAGCTTGGTAAGTAATGGATATATGAATTTAATAATTAATTTATGTATCAATTATTAAGCAATTTAATTAAATAAAATAAATATGAACCATTAACTATTAAAATTCCTTTTTAGGTATGAGATAAGAACATGTGGTTATCTCCGATAAGACACAGAGAGAATTTTTAAGTAAAAATGGACTTAAGATAATAAATAAATACAGACGTACTCAATTTAAGGATAAACCATATCAATTCAAGAATATTTGTACTCAATTTAAAGTTTTTTTGATCTCAAAGTAAGGGGAGAAAAATCCTAATCTAAGAATTTAAAAAAATACGTACTTAAAATAAGAATAGTACGAATTTGAGTACGCGGATTCTCAATTCCCGGATCCCGTAATTCTCTCTATGTAAACTTAAGTCCCTAAGGCCTTTCCTATACTTTTCAGTTAAAGGGCATCCCCTGGTCGTGGCTTATTTATTTTTTGTTGGTAAATATTATTATTATTTTTGTTGTTCCTTAGACACACACACACACACACACGCACACTCGCACACTTTTAGCCCGCTTTATGGCTTGTGACAAATAATTTGTGAAGAGGCCGCAAATAAATGTGTGGCCGTCTGCCGTACGTTTTTCCTTTCTTTTCTTTAATTTTTTTTTTGGTTTTTATTCAGGCACATCTTCTGGTGGCGTTTGGAATGCTTTTGTTTTGTCCCCATCATCCCCCCCCCCCCTTTCCTGTTCCCTGTCTTATTTTCGGTTCTATTCTTGGGCACACTCGCACTCTGTTTTGGCCTGGCCCGCGCGTTGGCCTGGCTAAAATAAAAGCAAGAGGCGGCGGCGGCGGTGTCTGCTGAGAATTATGTGTTAATATGCTAGTATTATTAGCTGCTATAATGGCTCCGCTTGCCCCACACTCCGACTCTGTACCGAGCACTCCCGCTTCTTCTCCCTACTTGCCACTTGCCACTTGCCTCCCTTGTCATTACGTATACGCCGCGTAATTCCCTTCTTTTGAGCGCCCTGCTAAACGAGTTTCAATTGAGCACTTAACTCTCCCCTATTTTCTCTAGTTTTTTTTTTCGCCTTTTTCTGTTACCAAAGAGTCCTGTCAACAGTTTTTTTTTGTGTGTGTGTGTGTGCGTTTGTGGCTAAAGTAAACTTTGGCCAAGAGCAGGAGGCCCTACTTCTGGCAGTGCAAGTTCTACAAAAAAATACTATAATGTCCTACAGTCAATATAATTTAAAATAATGAAATCTCTAAACTTGAATTGAGTTTTAAAAAGATTTTAAAGTTTATTTCAGTTAACTGAAACTGAAAATGTTTGCCAGCCTTTAAGGCTTTAAAAGATTGTTTAAAAACCTAAATAATAAAGCCTTTAAGACCTAAAAATTTGTTTACAAATCTAAATAATATTCCCTTAGTACCTAAACAATTAAACAAAAACTAAACTTTATTTTAGGCCTTTCATTAGTAATTTAAAAATTTTCTTTGATTTTAACTTTGATTTATCACTTTAAATACCAATTCTAAAGGCTAAAAATGTCTCTTTTAAATAGTTTTTACTGGCCATATACCCTCCCCCCTTTTATTGATAATATTGCCTAACTTTAACACCCTTTCCCCCCCTCTTTATTTAAAAATGCAACAATTGCAATAAAAAGAAAGCAAGAAGTAGCAGAAATAAATAGAAGCCAGCAAAAGAAATACAGGGGAAAATGGAAATACAAACCGAAAACGCAAAAACTTTTGCGTCAAGCCATAAAGGCGGGGGTTACCCCTGAATTGTGCCCCCCTTTTTGAGGGGGTGAAGGGGGTAGGTTCCTGCCACAAAGACGACTTCAAACGCTCGGCACGTCAACGTTTTGCATGCCTCGTTGAAGGCAGAGTTGCAGTTCTGCTCGTATTATTATTATTATTATTATTTTTATTATTATTTGCTGTTGTTGCTGTTGCTGTTGCTGTTGTCGTCATCACTGGCTTGTTGTTTACATTTAATTCAACTTCATGTTGCCTGCACACACACACACACACACACATATACAAGTATAAATATTTTTAATTTTTTTCTGATTTTTTCCCCCGTTGTATTTTGTTTCAAGCTTTTCACAGACCAATTGTCACGGCAGTCGTCGTCGTCGTCGTCGCGTCGAACCACCTCCTCCACCTTTGCCACCTTTTTCTATATTTTTTTTAAGCCCCCTTCTAAGCCCCTGCCCTCCTGCCCCCTCCTCCCCGATTTATTTAGCGCGCTTTAAACAATTACAATTCAAAATTCATTGACGCGCATCCTGGGTTAACTTTTGCCACAATGACTTCAAAGTATTGTTAACCAGCTGAGTTTTTTTTCCACCCAAGAGGGGGGTTAATGCAGAAATTAGTTGCTACAGAAAAATGAGGGGAAAATAAAAAATAATAACCAATAACGGGGCATTGCTTATAAATTATACATTTTTAAAGGATTTGATTTGCTTTCCTAATTCTTTTTGGCAAATTTAATTCAATTTTCCAGCTCCTAAAATTTTTAATATATTTTCTGTATTATATTTTAATAATTTTAATAAGAAAATAATACAAAATGAAAGTAGGAAACGTTAAAACATATTTATAAATATTTATAAAAAACGAAGGGAGCTCCAAAAAAATATTAAATACAAATCTTATTATTTAGACTTGATTTAAATATTTTTTAATTGTTTTTACTTATTAAAACAAAATATAAAATTATATTAATAAGAAAATAATTTAAAAAGAAAGCAGGGAACGATAAAAAGTATTTATAAATATTTGTTAAAAGCCAAAAGAGCTCCAAGAAATGATTAAATAAAAATAAAATTACTTTGACTTGATTTAAATATTTTTTAATTGTTTTTACTAGTTTTTACTAATACAAAAAAAAAGAAGTCAACGTTAAAACATATTTATAAATATTAAAAAAAAAAACCAAGAGGGCTCAACAAAATGATTAAATAAAAATAAAATTGTTTTGACTTCATTTAAATATTTTTTAATTTTTTTTACTAGCTTAAAAATAATTTAAAAATGAGTAATAAGTAGAATTTATAATTAAAACTTCCAAGAAAAATCCTCGAACTAATTTTTAAGCAAGAGCTTCAATTATTTTCTCCTGTATTTATATTTGCTTATAATTAGCAAAGGGTAGAGCTTAAAAAAAAAATGCGAGAAATATAACCTCGATTGCACTTTAACCCCTGCTCTGCTCCCTGTCCCTGCCAGCATGTAAAGCCCCCTCTCTATAAACAGTCACAGTTAGTTTAGCTGCCATGAGTAATCGTCATAAATTAATTGTCAACATTTGCATGCACTTAGACCAACACACACACACTCACACACACACGCACTGGGGGGTAGGGGAGGTGCGTGCTAGCACATTTTAAACATACTTTTGCATTGACATATTTGTGGGCTTCGCTTGCCCCGAAGTTTTCCCGACCATGGAAATTGATGACTAATCAATAGGCAGGGAAACCCAGGCAACGGCGATTTAACAAAGTTACTACCTATAACATATATATTCCCCAACAATATTAGAGTCTATATAGTGCAGCTCTTAAAATTAAAAAAAAATAAACAAAAAATACAAAAAAAAAAAGAGGGAAAATGAAACGAATTCCTGTTCATTTTCACGCCTAATGTGCGAATTTGCCGAAATTTATGGCGACAGGCAAATGGCCGCTCCAACTGCACCGCAAATGTCTCTTTTTCCCTACTTCTCGGGCGTCGTCAAGTTTGTCGCCTCGGTGTGGTGTGTGTGTGTGGTGTGTGTGTGCTGTTGGCACGTTGATTATACGCAAAAATCAAAAATAATTAAAATTTCACAATTTAATGTTTTGGCCGGCGGCCAAACGAAATGAAAAACGCCAAAAGCCGCAGCAGCAAAAGCCGTGGAGAGAATAGGCGACACACAGAGAGAGTGAGTGGAGGCAAAAAAGGAGGCAAAGGAGGCAGGACATCGTTTGAAGTTCGAGTTGAAGGACTCGCTGGCTGTCTCTGCGGGATTGAAACTAAGTCAATGAACTCCCATAATTGTTTTCTTTTTTTATACATATTAAATCTATATTTTAGGACTATAAAAGAATCTATTTATCTATTTAAATGCAGTTTAAACATCCCATTAATTTATTTTGTAGTTAATTTTAAAACCTGATTCTGATTGCCTTATTTATTTCTTCTATTTAAATGCAGTAAGTATCCCCTTAACTTATTCTTTATTTAATTTTAAAACCTTTTTCTGGTTGCCTTATTTATTTCTTCTATTTAAATTCAGTTTAAATATTCCCTTAATTTTTTTTTTATTTAATTTTAAAACCTGCTTCTGACTACCTTATTTATATCCTTTAAATCACTATGAATAACTTCTTTTTCCTGGCATTAAACACGTTAATAAAAAGACCAAGACCAGAAACTTTTAATGGACGCCAGAGACCACCTCCTGTCCAACTTGTTAATCCTCATAAAAAAATAGTGCCCAGGCTGATTTCATTCCTCCACAAACATATGTACATAAATATGAGCAAATATCAAGCTTATTTTAAACCTATCTTAGACTTTTTAATTTTAAATTCAAAAATAAGTTTATTTGATGAAAGTAAAGATATTTTTTCCTCTTAATTAATGTGAAAAATAGTAGAAATTAATTTGAAAAAAGTTCAATTGATGTTTTTTGCATAAATAAAATACAATAAAAGGCTCAGGTTTGCCTTGACGGTTTAAAAACTCTTAAAAAAGGCGTATGAAAGTAGGCAATAAATTATGTGACATTAAGAAATCACTGCATATTTTTTGTAGCATTAGTAATTATTGTGGAAATAACTGTGGAAATTAATTTAAAAAGAGTTCAATTCATATTTTTCGCCTACAAAAAATCCAATTAAAGGCTCAGGGCGGCTTTAAAACCCTCTGAAGGTTTAAAAACCATTAAAAAGGCGCTTAAAAGTAGGCAATACATAAATTTAAGGTTAATAAATTACTGCATATTTTTTGTAGCATACTCTTGGGCACTTTTTTGAAAGATATTTAATTGGTAAAGGCAAGTTTTTACTTTTTAAAGTGAAAATAAATATTTTTTAATATTTAAAATCTCTAAATCCATTTCCACACCCATTTCCTGTGAAGCAACCCCCCAACTTACTGCCTAATTCCACTCACCTTTCTTGGGTATCAGCGACTTGAGCAGCATGACGGCATTATCGTCGCAGGCCCAGGCGTGCATCTTCCGGTAGCTGTCGCGCCCCTTCTCCGTCAGCTTGTCCCAGGGCTTCGGCTTGCTGAGCAGCTCGGACACAGTGCCCTGGGAGAGGCCGAGGATGTACTTGGCGAACAGCCGCTGGCCGATATTGTGCACGGAGAGAAGCTCCCTCACCCGCCGCGAGATGTGCAGGGTGTCCAGTGCCTGGTTGGCGTACTTGTCCATGTTGTACCGCAGCATCTCCTGCAGCTTGGCCTCCATGGGATCGCCCTTCGGGATGAGTGACTCCCCTAGCCGGCCGGCCATTGAGGCTCCCGGTGGCAGTTGCATTTCCGCATCCGCAAAGCGATAGTGGCCGCGACCCACATCCCCGCCAGCGGCCACCTGGGCGGCGGCAAACTGGAAGGCAGGCGGCAGTCCGGGCAAGAATCCCGGTCCCAAGGCAGCGGCGGCCGCATGCTGGGCATGGGCGGCCATTGCAGCGGCGGCCAGGCCATTGGTGGCATCCTCGCCCTGCTGCTGCAGCAAGGACTTGCTGCCATTGAGGGCTCCTACTCCAGCTCCCGCGGTGGGTGTGCTGGTGGCACTGGAGTTCGAGCTGGACTCTTGGTGGTGCAGGTGGTGGGCCGCCGAGGGATGGAGCAGGCCGCCGTGCAGGTGATGATTGAGGCCATGATGGTGGTTCATACCTTCTTGTGGCTCCCGCTGCTGCTGATGGTGCTGGTGGTGCTGCTGCTCCCGCTCCCGCTGCTGCTGCTGCTGCTGGTGGTGGTGGTTCGAGGAGCTGCTGTTCCCGCTGCTATTGCTGCCGCTGTGCTGGTGCAGGTGGTGCTCCCGCTCCCGCTCCCGTTGGTGGTGGTGCTGCTCCCGCTGCTGCTCCCGGTGGGCATCTGTTCGGGGGGAGGAGGATGTGGAAAAGGTTGAGTTAACCAGCTGGCTAAGCAGGGCGGTGGACGAGGGTCCATGGTGTGGCTGAAGCGGCTGTTGTTGCTGCTGTGGTTGCTGTGGTTGTTGTGGGTTAAAGAGATGTGGCGGCGGCGGCGGCGGCGGCGGGGGTAGAGCAGCCGGAGCCGGAGCCGGAGGCGGTGGTGGCGGCAGCAATTGCTGCTGAGGATCGGGTCTAAGACCCTGATAAATAGTTGGCGTTTTGCTCCCTGGAGGCGCTGCTGGAGCCGCATTAAAGCCTTGGCGCCAATAGCTATTGACCAGCTGCTCCTGCAGCCTCACTTCCGGCTGGACTTCATTATCATCATCATCATCATCGTCATCGTCATCGTCATCGGGTAGCTCCACTTTGGGCGCCATTTTCTCAGCTTCATTTGCTTCGATTACAGGCGAGGCCTCATCGATTTCTGTATCGATAACAGCGATAACATCTGGCTGGGGTTTCTCTGCGGGATAACACAACGAAAACAAATATTTGTGCTATTTGTTTTGTTGCTGCTTTTGGTATTTTTTTTGTATTTTTTGTACTTTTGGAAACAACAACACATCCAGGGAACAAAACGCCAAAAATTAATCGATAAAATTTCTTTGTTTTTTATCGGTTTTTGTTTTTTCTTTTCTTTTTTTTTCGCCAATTTTGTGAGTGCAACAAAATAACAAAGTTTGTATATATAAATGGATATAAATAAGATATAGATTTGTAGTAGTAGAGAGTAGTAGTGTCTTCATGCAGAACACAACAACTACAACAACAACAACAACAACAACAACAATGAGGGTGATGATCATGAATATATAATGATTATAATGATTATAATGAAAGCCCCATCGGCTGGCTTGCAAATATTTAGCCAGCGAAATAAAAGCGAGTTCTGTGTTTGCCGCGCGTCTTCGGGCCATAAAATCTGGCGCCGTTCGTCTCCTTTGCTGATTTCTGATTTCTGCCATATATATATATATATATCGTATATATACGATATATAACCTCTGCCTTGCCGGGCTTATCCTCCGGCCCCGCGATAAGCGGCTCAAATAAACCATAAAAGAGGCAAAGGCAGCGGGCGCGTGTCGGTTTCAAATCAAAGCGATTGATAAAGCCAAGAAATCAGTGAAGGCTTCTCTTCAAGGCAAAGACGGACCGGAAGTAGAGTGGGCACCAGGGTGGATCGATACGGGATAATTATGGTTTTTTTATAGAGATTTTTAGAAGGGAAATTAAGTGGAAAACATATTTAAAGGAACTATTTTTTTGATTTCATTTAATTTCTTAATTTATTTAAGAGCTGGTTTAAGGTAAATTACTTTTAAAACTTTTCTCTATATTTTTTCTCTTTTTTTATCGAATTTACTTGAAGCTAGGATCTTTTTTTAATTATATTTAATTTATAAATTTATTTAAGACCTGGATTTGGGTAGGGGATAATTATGAGTTTTTTATGGGGATTTTTACTCAAGGAAATAAAGTGGAAAACATATTAAAGGATCTCTTTTCGATTTATTATTATTTCTCAATTTATTCAAGACTAGGATTTAGGTAAATTACTTTTAGAAATTACTTGAAACTTTTCTCTATATTTGTTTCCTATTTTGATCGAATTTACTGGAAGTTAGGCTCTTTTTTTTAATTCCATTTAATTTCTAAATATATTTAAGACCTGGTTTAAGCTATATTACTTTTACAAATTACTGAAAAAATGTCTCTATATTTTTCCAAATTTTTTGTAACGATCCACCCTGCTAAAATAAAGGCCTTTCGAGGTACGGGGGACTCACCTTCGCTAATGGCATTGGCGGCATCGCTGGCGCCATTCTTGAGCGCCTCGGCGGCCAGGGCCTTGGTCCGCTCCATGAGCAGCTCCTGGAATTTGTTGGGGTCGTTGGCACAGGCGGCGGCAGCGGCGGCGGCAGCTGCAGCGGCGATGGCCGACTGCGGACTGAGCACGTTCAGGTCCAGCGGGCTGCTAAAGATAATAAAATTCGAATTATTTAATAAATATATAATAAAATAAAATAAATAATTTATTAACATTAAATAAATTCTAGTACTCACTGCTGTTCCTTTTCGACTTTGATCTCGTTGCCATCGTTGACATTGTCAGCCAAATCCCGATCCTCGGCCGCCTCCTCCTCATCCTCATCGTCCTCGTCGTCCTGCTCCTGCCGCTGCTGTCGCTCCTCCGTCTTCACCGCCGACGGCGGTGTGGCCTCCTCGTTGGTGTCCACCAGCATGGCCTGGTCCTCGTCCTCTTCCTCCGCCTCGATGACCTGGTCTTCGGTGTTCTCCACAGGATCACTGACGGATGCCTCGGTGGCAGCAGCACTCAGCTTGTTGTGGTCGCTGCTCTGACTATTGTTATTATTATTATTATTGGTGGCAGCGGCTGTGGCAGCGGCCAGGGCGGTGGCCTCCGCCAGGGCCTCGTTGATCTGATGCTTGTCGAGGCGGGCCTCCAGACGGATGATGTGCTGCCGCTTGACCTCCAGGTGCTCCTCCAGCCGCTGGATCTGCACCAGGTGCGTCTGCTCCAGGGCCTGCAGGCGCTGCAGCTCCTCCAGCAGTGCTTTAATCTGCAAGATCAAAAGGAGAAACATTTGGGGTTAATCTTTAAAAATTTAACGTTTTTAGCCTAGATAACTTCGTGTATATATAATTTTTCTTTGATTTTATATCCTACATAATCCCTGATTTATCTGAAGAGCTTTATCTATCGATGTACCTGGTTTTCTTGCCCTTGGGGCATATCTGTGTGCGGCAAAAGTTCTCTCCGCGAGAGTTATAAAATAATTTTTAATAAAATTAACAACGACGTCAATGTCGGTCCTGGCACACACATGGCTCCCCTCAAGGCAGGTAAAAACCCCCAGCCCCCAACCCATCACAGCCCCGAGGAACCATCAGGAGCATCCCTGCCTGGCCCCCCGCCTTGTTTGGAACTTTGTTTGTTTGATGAAAATATGATAATTGGCAAATTTGACAAGGGAATTTTTCTTAAGTGCGTCGCACACACACACACAGCAGCCCAAAGTTGACAAGATAAAGTTTTTCGGCAGCGCCGTGTGGTATGCAACGAAATTTTTTAATGACAGCCCAGGTACACACATGTCGGGGTGGGCGTGTGTGTATCTCTTATTATGTGATTAAAATTAATTTTATGGCGCGGTTTTTAATTGACGCAGCTGCCAGCGAAACTTTGCCCGAAAAGTTCATAAAGTAATCGATTGATTAAGTTAAGGAATCTAGGATATTAGCTTTTTGCTTCTATGAAAATATTAATTATCCTTTAAATTTCTCTTAATCTTATACATATTAACTTTTAAATTAATATTAAGGTCTATTCACTGTATATATATATTTATATAATTAATTTCTTTGTAGTCCCTTTTCATTTTATTTTACTTTAAAATAAATATTAAAGTCTATTTAATGTTTATATAATTATATAATTAATTTCCTTGTAGCTACTCTTCATTTAATATTTATTCCCCCCTTAATATTCCTATATAAATCGAATAATTATTAAAGTAATACCAATAATTATAATTTAATAACCCAAATAATTCCCTGCTTCGCTAAACCCCCTAAAAACGTTCCAATATCGAGCGGTGCCCGCTTAACCCATATGCAAATAAATATAAATAAAGAATCAACATAATTCTAACTACAAATTTGCGTGTCATTGCGTGATTTGTGCCGAACATGGGCATAAACAATAATTTCATCAACATGGGAACACCATAGACGTAGACGGGGAACTTCACGTGTCTATTTTATCAATATTTGTGGAGGGGCCAACGATGATTATTGGCCATAAACAATGGCTCCGAACGACTGAACATAATTGGCATTAAAAAAGCATCAACAACATGCGTGTGGCATGCCGAAAAATGCAAAACAGCCGCCGGTTAATTCTATTATCAATCAAAGGATCCAGGACATGGGACCCAGGACGTGGGACCCCGGACCCCACACATGTCAAGAAGGGTTGGGAAAATGCCGGCATGCGTGTTCGATTTTTCATTAGCATACGAGTATACGGAGCAAGGAGGAAAGACATGACAAGACGACAAACGACTCAAATTAATTGCATAAAAATCTTATGGGTGCGGTAAGGCACAGCCCGTGCCCGTGCCCAAGAGGGTGGCTTCTAATTGCCAGACAATCCGCAGCCAGGCCAGCAGCAACCCCTTGAATTTTTCGCAGCTTTCTTAAATAAACGTAATTAGCGCAAGTCGCAGGGGGAATGGATTTTCCTCAGAGTCACACATGTGGCAACTGTACGCCCAAATATAACTTGAATTTAAATTTACAAGATATTTTTAAGATAAGTTTAAAGCTAAGCTATTTAATTTTGAATTTATCCAGCAAATCATATAATACAATAACTTCCCTAAAATATTTATTTGTAACTTTAATTTAAATTTAAAGGATATTTCTATTCATTTTATAAATATCAAAACTTTAAACCAAGCTAAGCCATTTAATTATTAATTTTCCAAGCCACCATCTAAGGCTATAAAATTCCCTAAAAATATTTATTTGTAACTCCAAACTTAATTAGAAGTTTGGCAACAATGCCACTGGCCCCCTTTTCGTATGCAAATTAATGCCAAAAATGAGCAGGGAAACTGTCATTTCGATTTTCGGAGTATTTTGCGCCAAAGCCAAAGCCAAAAATGAAAGAAATATTAAAACGATAAATCAACTTTTTGGATTTCCACCGACAACGACAACGCTGAGGACGACGACGACGAGCACACAGACAGCAGAAATCATTTTCGTTTTCAAGGGTTGAAAAGTAGAAACTTTCTGCAACTCTTCTGTGGTTGATGAGGCTGCGATGGCCTGGGGGGTGTAGCATCTAACAGCAATCAAACAAACTATAACAAATACTTTCGGACGTTGGCTGTCTCTCCCTCCTGTATTGACTGTAAAATTATGAAAATTTACATTTTTCCCGGACCAAAGCCGGACAAAAGACTCGGACACACACAGGGGGTTGGGGCCCACTTTTTGGGTAATAATTTTTCCAAATGGAACACACGCAAAAATGATTCGATGCCGAGATGGGAACGAGTGAAAAGCAAACGATTTGTAATTAACAAAATTGCCAAGCAGCCGAGAGAATCTTACCCTTTTGCATAACAATTGACAAAGCAGTCGATACAGGAATATATATATGTATTTATATATATATTTATATACATGCATATAGGATGATGGGAAACAATAACAAACACTCGAAGGCAAAAGACGAGAATGAAGCGCGTGAGGAGTTTCGGTTGGCAGATGAAGGAAGCATAAAATGCCAAAAGGAATTAAGGTTATGCCGCCCCCCACCGCCCACGCCACTGTCTCTGCTGTTGCTCCCTTTCTTGTCACTGGGCACTGGGAGAAAATAGAAGGAAAAATCGTTCAAGAAGGTACAGATGGACTTAAATCAAGAGTCTTCATTATTTTGGTCCTTCGAGCCGGATTTATTATTATATAATATTATTTTTTCGTGCTCTTTATTATATTATTATCTTCCTCTGTACGGAAAATAGTAGCAAAAATAGTTAAAGAAGGTACAGATGTACTCAAGTCAAGGTCTTCTTAATTTTGGTCCTTCGAGCCGGATGTATTATCATAAAATATTATTATATCTTGCTCTTAAATTGCCTAAATAATTATTTTATTTACATTATTTTCTTTCTCTGCACATATTCCACATGAGACTGAGGCTGAGGCAAAGGCAAAGGCAAAGGCAAAGGGTTTTCCAACTGGAGTGCGTGGCGGTGTTGGGGTTGGGGGTGTAAAAAAAGGGTTTAATCAGCGAGCAGCAGCATCTCCCCCTCACTTACACACACACACACACACACACACACAGAGACACCAATCTACAAATACAAATTAACAATAAGCAATCAAAGACACACACACACACACACACCGAGTCAGCAGAGAAGCTCTTCAGGGCTTGCTTATAAAATAATTCAGCTTGCTTTATTTTTATTCTGTGCTTTTTTGGTTCCTGCAGACTTTTAGGCCGTCAGCTGCCAATGGCAAAGGCAAAAACCGTCAAAGGAATTAAAATTCATTCGGGCATAAAAATTTTAAAATATATATATGACTGAGAGGCGGGGGCTGAGTGATGGATAGAGATAGCGCATATATAAAAAAGGGGTAACTTTTGCCAAGCAGCCAGAGGCGGAGGCTGGGGTGCGAGTGCTGGGCTCTGACTCTGAAGGGGGTTGACTCTCTGTTGTTAATTTCCAAAAAGCCAAAAGACAAATGAGTAAAAGGCAACACACAGACGGGGGCGGGGGGAAAAGAAGCTTCGTCTCAATGTCGTCAACTTTTTGTTTTTTTTTTATTCTCGTGCTCGTGCTCCTTGCTGGATTTTATGTGATAATGCACAGGGGGAAATCGGGGTTAGATCAAAGGGAAATTAGCCAAAAAATAAATTAACTGGAATATTTTAGAGCTTGAATATTTTAGAGAATTTTGAATAGAATATTTTTGAAGAGAGAAACTTATTTGGTTTCGTTTTGTGCTAATTAAATATATGCTTGTTTCTAACTTTAAAAATATTAATAAATATATTTTCTCCTGTTTAATATTTAATTACATAAAAATACCCCGCATTTTCTTTCAGTATATTTACTCTGCTTGCTTTATTATTTCGCTTTGCTGCTGCTTGTCATTGATTTTTGATTGTTTCAAGTGTTTTGGCAAAGGAGTAGCTCGCGATGTTTTGCTGGGGTACTTTATTCGGGGAACAAGGATGTTGCTGGAGCTGCTGGTGTGATAAGGGGTCCCCCTTTTTTATCCAGGAGAGGGCGAAGGAGGAGGCAGGAGTTTGCTTTAAAGTCTGCCAAGTGCACCCCAGAGCTTTGACGCCCAAGCCAAGCCAAGGCTTTTGTTTCTGGCTGTTGCATTTTTTTGCAACTGGCAATGCCCAAGTTGGCAATTTGCAACAAAAGATAACAAAGAATATGACGGCGAGCGAGCGAAGGAAAATAATAATACAAAAAAAATACAGAAAAGAAAATAAAAGCGGAGAAAGGCAAACAAAAATACAAAGCTGAAACAAAGAGACCGAAAGGGGTCACATATGGGAGTCCCTACAGTAACAGAGTACCCCGCCGTTTAACTTTTACCCTTTGCCGGGGATTTCTTAATAAATATTTTTTATATTTTATGGGAATTTGTAAAAATTAAGACAAAATAATGTAGTTTTAGAAATAGTTCTAAATATGGATCACTATTTATGGTTAATGAAATAAGACTTGGGAGTTCTAGGAACAACGCAAGCGCTTAGTGTGCCCAGACTGCTTACTGCAGCACCTAGTGTGGCTTTAAAATGTATTGCTTTTGTTCCTTTTATTACTTGATTTTAATTTATGTTTTTTTTTTGTAATCTTTAATATTTTAATATCTCTTAAATTGAATATTTACACACAAAGCCTGCACACCCAATTTATTCACTCAGTCAATCGCCTAATTCCTTCACTCATTCATTCAATCACTCATTCTCCCCACTGACAGACAATTCATCAACTTAAAGACCTCAAATCGCAGGTAATTTCGCCAGAATTTTTGCATTATTTGTCAATTGCCAGGGGCCATTTAAGAGGGGGGGGTTCTGAGTGGGGGGCCTCGGAAAAGGGGTTGGAAAATCCCACACAGAAGAGGAGCACTTGGCAATTTACAACAATTCAAAGGCATAAATCAAACATTTTGCAAGTTGAAGTTGGAAGCACGAAATCGGATTCGAGGTATTGGGTATGGGGATGGGAGCGTTTTTGTCAGTTAGTCAGTCAAACAGTCATTCAGTCATTCAGTCATTCAGTCATTACGCACACACGCACACAGCGCCGGCAGAGTTATTGAATTGATTCGAGGGGGGTTTCCACAGAGAGAGGCTTGGGCCCCCCTTGGGGCACGCAATTCACAACTCGTTCTTGCTCGGTCTTCCTTCCTTTTCTCTCTCCCTCTTTATAACTGTTGTTGTATTTTTTGGATTATAAAGTTTTGTAATTAAAATTTGACAGCTTTACAATTCCCAGGATCCCCCTTGGCCGCCGCCCCACCATCACTCAAAGGGGAAAATCTTACCCCCCCTATCCCTTTTCGCGTCGCGAGTATTTTCTTATTAGAATTTTACAATTTTCGATTTATGTTTCGATTTTATTGTCTAGAATTTTGTGCGTGGGCCTTCCTCCTCCTTCTTCCTTCGGTTGAAATATAATAAATGGGCAAGGACTCGCTGCTCTCTCTCCTTATTTAACCCTTTGGTGGTGTCTTCTAACCCCTTTGCATATATGCTTTCGAATATTTTCCATCAAAACGAGGTTCGCGTCCCACTTTTGTTTCTAATTCGTTAAACTTTTGCTTAATAATTGTCTGGCTCCCCAAACCTCAACTTGACTTTTCAAAAAAAAATAAATAAAGGAACGTGGCAAATTTTGTTTCCATATTTTTGTTTGTGTCATGTGTTTTTTTTTCCCCTCTCTATATATATATATATATATTTCTCTGTGCCCAGATAAGCACTCGACTGCGGGGCAGCCATGAGTTATTCGCAGCCCAGTCACATGTCTAATCCTTTTGCTTATTGATATGATATCTGCACAAAACCCAAAAAATAAAAACGAAAAAAATAGAAACAATAAAAAAAGGTTATTTTATATATTGCGGGGTTGGCCGGGCGCGGGCTCGGGCTTGCTCTCTTTCATAATCAAAAAACGTTAAAATCATAGTCTAGACAATAATTTATGAGCCCGGGCAACGCGCGGTCCTGGATTCGTGGATTCCTGGATTCAGATTCAGATTCAGATCCAGATTCGGCCCCTTAACCCCTTTCGGATGCCAATCAACATCTCTCGAGCAAACATTCGTAAGGCTCGAGTCCTGTCTGATGATGATCCTGCTCGGGCTCGGGCTGCTGCCGGTCTGTCATTGTTGTGCCCTTGTGAGTTTTTTGGACATTTTTTTGCGATTTTTTTCGATATAAAAATATGAATTTTTTCGCATACGGAGGATGCGGGAGTTTGCCAGCTTCTAATGGTTTCAACTTCCTTCCGCTTGCCGTTGTCCTTTTTGGCAGCTCTATACGAGTATATGTGTGGAGTAAGCCTTTTTTCGGAGGGTTTGGGGCAGGTGTGTGTGCACACACAAAAAGCTACTTAAGGGGGGATATATACTGCAAGTTCTGTTCCCGATACCGACTCCGATTCCGATCCAAAGGAACTTTGCCGGGACAGACACTAATTTGATTTGGACATCAGCGTCAACTTCTAATTGAATTCCGGCCCCGTCATCATCGCGGGGACTGCGCATCGATTAACTTGCCTTCGCCGCCCGCCGAAAACTCAATCTTCGTTTGATGACAATTTCATTTCTATTAAATGCCACTGGAAATGCATAAAAAGCCTGCCTCAGGAAACTAGAAAAAAAAAAGATATGGCCAGCTTATTTTAATTACCCTTGAAGTGGGAGGAGGAGGTGGGTTCGGTTTGGGCTTGGACCAAACAGTGGGTTAAGTTTGACAAAAAATAGGTAAGAGAAACAAGAAAGGAAGTTATCTTTTCTAAAAACTGTATAAAATATAGCAATGGTGTTATGGCACTGCATTAAAAACTACATTAATTTGAGTATAATCTCGAGTTGTAAAAGAGTTTTTAATAAAATAAAACAAACTAATGGGGATGTTTCTATTTATTTCTAAAACTAAATCAAGGTAACTTTACTAGAATAGCCTAAGATATGGTAATGGTGTTATGACACTGCTTTAAAAACTTAAATAATTTGAGTTTTATCTATATATTTCAAGGTTATTAAAATTAAGCCCATCTAGTCATCATATAAATAAATTTCAACTCAAATATAAATACCTAGAAAAACCCACTTTAAAGTATTTAAGAATTTAGA
Organism: Drosophila lacteicornis; assembly: GCA_008044355.1. Lineage (NCBI taxonomy): Eukaryota > Metazoa > Arthropoda > Insecta > Diptera > Drosophilidae > Drosophila > Drosophila lacteicornis. Next base: position 98,781 of record VNKF01010723.1, read on the forward strand.
TAAGCTTAAAATTAATTTATATTCCCCTTCAAGAATTTTCGGTGTGAAAAGAAAAACCCGGAAAAGCGCGAGTGTTACTAATTTGTGTGTAAAGCTGTGTGTGCTGTGTGGCTGAGCATTTAAAATTAACCCCACCACGCCCACTGTGCGTCTGCGGTCGCATTTTGACCGAGCCACGGCAATTATTTTGACGACGCTTAATTTGCGTTGAGTTGGAGATTTCTCGGATGCGGATGATGATGACGATGACGAAAACGAAAGCGTCGCCGATGGAGACGGCGATGGCGATGAAGATACTATATAGGAGACTATATAGAAGATGGAGGTGGAGAGACGACGACGACGTCGCGGTTAACTTGCATCAAAATTGAAGCGACAGCATGGCAAACTAATTAAAGTCTCTGGCCATTTACCGCTCCGGAAAAATTGAACGATTTTTACGCTTAGCCTTTTTTAATTGTCCAAATTGGGGGGACTGGCTGGACCTGCGTTTGATGGTTGTAAGGAAGAACAAAAAAAAAACTTAAATGCAGACATATTTAACCCAAGTCGCCCCCAAATTTTATGGCATTTCATCAGGGTGTTTTTAATTTGAAATCAATGATCTAGTTAATTGCTTGGCTTCTCCTTGAGAAATTCAAAGCAGAAAACGGCACTCGGAGAAAACTGGGCTTTGAATTTGGAAATTTTGGGTTATTTTTTGGGATTTTTAAAGCATATTTGAATTATTAGTAATATGTTTATTTATAGCTCAAGAATAAGAGCAAGAATAAATTTCATTACTACAAATCCTTTATAACTTGCAATAATACTAGCTCATTTCCAGCTCATTCCCCGCGAAATATGCCTCTTAATTTATATTCAATTGTCTAGTTCTGGTTTTGTATTTTTTTGTTCCCCGCATTTAATCGCGTAACTCTGGTTCTGGGTTTTCTTCTTGGCTAATCTATCATAATAATCGCTGTGGACTGTCACACGTACAAACAGCGCGCCGAAGGTTGGCAAACAAAAACGCGCCAACGGAGGCTAATCAAACATCAGCAACAACTTTAGCCATGACTGCTAAAAAAGTATCTGTAGTGGATTGCAAACGTACGAGTGTATCTCTATATCTGCAAGATAATAAATTCAAATGCAAACTTAATTAATTGCCGGAGTGGCCGAGCAACACGTTGCTGATGTTTCAGCTTCTTTGGCTGCAGGCGAAACTCAATTTAATGGTAAATTAATAAAAAAGAAATGGAATTTGATTTATCGACAGGCGGCGACCAAGCCCAGCGTCTCCGTCTCCGTCTAGGGCAGCTCCTTTTGCTAATTGAAATGCTAAATTTCCGTTCATGCCTGTAATTGACTTCGGGGCCCCCAGAGGTGCGATGTGGAATCGAAATTGACAATTTTCAAATTGCCAGAAACTGTGTGCATGCAAATACACGGATATATATACGGTTGCTGGCCCAAAATTGATGGCTACAAGACTTTGGGCCAAGACTTGCCAGATTTTTCATCTAGAGAGAGCAGCAGCCCACCTACTCTTCGCCGATTATTTGTTGCCCATAAATCAGGCGGCTTTCGGTTCGTTTTCCTTATTTTTTTGCTTCTAATATTTTTCCCGAAGCCAATTGCATTTTCGACTTGTCACCGTTTTAATGGCCTCCAATTAGATGGTAGCCGGTGTGCATGTTCATTATTTTTCATGCTGCCAGACAAGATTTTCTCTTGCAGGAAAAGTGTCTCCAAGAATTCTGTCTAGATTAGTGAAAAATAAACTCAATTGTTCTTTAAAAAAAAAAAAAAAAAACCNAAAAAAAAAAAAAAATTTTTTTAAAAAAAAAAAAAAAAAAAACCAGTGTGACCAGGAGCCTAGCTAGGCCATTTTTAACAGCAGTGGGTCACACTGGTAATTAAGAAAATAAGCAAATAAGGAAGAGATGATTTAGGAGCCTTAGGGAAAGTGCCTCCAAGAACTTAGTCTTGATAAGGGAAAACAATCGGAAAACCAGTGTGACCAGGAGCCTATTTAGGGCATTTTTGCCAGGATCAGGTCACACTGGTATAGAAAGAAAAGAAACAACTAAGGAGTAAATATTTCAAAAAAAGTTTATTTAATCTGATTTGGCTTTTATGGCTTACACTCTTTATTTTTTATTGAAATTAATATTACACAAAAGCCAGTGTGACCTTGTTTTGCATTATAAACCACTTAGGTCACATTGATAATATTTTTTAATTAACAAAATCTTTAGCCAGACCAAGTGAGTCTGCTATATAATAATTTTCCCGTTGATAAAGTTCTATAATCCGCCTCAATCAAGGCATTTATGGCTGATGCAACAAGCAGCAACTACAAGTACAAGTACAAGCGACTATACTACGAATTGAAATTCCAAATTGAACTGAACTAGCTCACGCAACAACAAAGGCCTCTGGCGGCGAACGAAAATAAGGAAATAATCAATTTAAAAAAATCAAAATCACACATTTACCCATTTCGAGAGCAAACAAACAACAAAGCTATACTAAGCATCATCGCATCAGCAGCGGCAACAATCATTCAGTCAGTCGGAGGCGGAGACAGAGAGGCAGATAGTCCGGGAGATAGAGAGGGGGCGATACCATCTATGGCGGGACTGCTCGCGCCGATCAGAATCCATATGCGATAAATAAATTGAATTTATCCGCAATTGGTGGAAAAAAAGCCACAGGGTAGGGGTAGTGGGTAGTGGGTAGTGGGTGTGTGTACGATAATGACCGTTTTTCTCTTCGTTTTTTTTTTTCACTTTAATCAGCAATACAAATAGCAACAAGAACGATAAGCCCGACGACAGGCAGAGTCAGCAATCATTGCAGGCTTGTCCTAACTAAGCTCAATGTCTCCAGCCTGGTATTTGTGTGCTGATTGATTTGAATTGAATAATTGCAATTGTGCGGCCTGTATTTGTACATTATTATTATTATTGCCACTAGTATTATTTGGCTTGGCCTGACTGGGCTGCTCTTTATCCCTCCTCTCGGTTTTTGTGGAGCATTTCAATAACTGAAGCCCCAATGCAGTTTCGCTGGAAAATTTTCCATAAATCATATATAACTCTCACCCGACGTCGTCGCATCTCAATCTCACTTGGCGGCACCGAAAATTATAGTCAAACTTTTGCTTCGATTGGCATAACTCATACTAAATTCGAATAATCGCCAATAATTTTGGTCTGCTACTCATCAGCGAAATAAACAATTTTAATCATAATGAGATTCAAATTAATGACAAAAATCTAAAATAATTGAGCTCTTGCCTTGGGATTCGAAAGATTACGAACGGAGAGACGGAGAGCGGAGAGTGACACTTTCTCAGTGGATCGATCGAATTTGTTTTTTGTTGTTTAAACAGTTGATTTTAATTTTAGAACATTTGGCGTTAGACATTTGATGGATTTTCCGCTTGATTTGCATTTAAAAATAACACACCGCGGCCATTGTCTTTCGGCTGGAGCGTGTATCCAAATATTTGTGCCCTGTCACAGATATTAGATACTAGATACATATACTATAACCCCTTCGGAGCTCAGGAACCCAAGTTGCTGCCGGGTTTTGCCTCTGACGTAGGCCGGTCTGGGTCTGGTCCAATTCCCAATTAATAGCTCTGAAAGTCACGCGATGATAAGCGCAAATCGAATTTTGTGGCCAGAAAAAAAAAAACAGAAACAGATTATTAAGTGTTTCCAAAGCGATTATCTCAGAGAGTTATGCTGGTCCATGCGGGTGCTCAATAATCGGTTCCCTTATCACCGCAAATAGGTTCTAAAATTAAACTCAAATTATGTTTGCTGATCTAACAAAATATATATATTATAATTATGTAAATTACCAATGAGCTTCTAATTTCTAATTTCACAAGTCTATTAAATTAACGACCTCAAAAAAAAACATTCACATATCGGAGCCCCAAAAACTTATCAATGAATTTCCCCCTAATGGGTCGTAAATGTATGTGGTTTTTCTCCGCTGCTAATCAGATATATGCTCATTTATATATTTATTTTTTTCTGGCCTCTAGTGTTAGGATAAACAACTAAATCTAGCCGCAAAACAAAGGTCATAAAAAATTGATTTGGTTTTTTGTGTGTGCGGTTTTGGCTCTCGTTGTTGTCGATAAAGAAATTCTATAAATATATGCAAGCACACACACATGGGTGTATATATTTTCCGGTAGATAAAAAAACGAAATCGAGTTGAGTTTGTTATTTAATAAATACCATTCTCTCCAGTTATTCGTTATTCGTGGTTTGTTTTTGTTTGCGGCGTGATAAAAAAACTAAAGAAAATATATGTAGAATAATATAAAAAGCGATGGAACGTGTCGTTTTGTTTGAGCGGAGGAGGTCTAGTATTAGTAACAAAACAAAATCGAAGCGGAAGCTGCGCTGCGCTGGCTGGCTGCTAATTTGTTGTTCATTTGTTTGCGCTGTCAAGAAGCGTTTAATTTTTGCTTTCTTTTCGATTATTTCTTTTCGCTTTTATTTTTCCATATTTCTTTTTTTTTTTTTGCTGTATTGCGTTTATTTTGGGAAACGCGACGGCCCAAAGCACTTTGTCTATAAAAATGCACTTCTGCGAAAAAATAAACACATGCCTCATAGCCAAAACAAACGCACAGGCTCGTAGCTCGTAGCCAGAGCTGTTGCACTCCGGATTCTAACAACAAACAACTGTTGCAATTCCATTTAACATGATTTCTGGGCAAAAATTCTCGCATATACAGAGGGCACGCGATGTAAAGAACATTTCTGCATTTTTTTAAGATTTAAAAATGTAATTTCAGGCATTTGCATGATGTGCAAGGGCACACTGGTCATAGCGTTCCTAAGACTGGTCACTCTGAGTTGGCTTTATAAAGCAGTTTTTATGAAACTCTAGAAACATCATTATAATTAGCATGTATCATTAAAAAAGGTAATTTCACACAAGGAATAAATAAGTAAATCATTTGCATGAAGTGCAAGGGCACACTATACTTAGTGTTCCCAAGACTGGTCACTCTGAGTTGGCTTTTTGAAGCAGCTACTGGTCACTCTGCCTTTTCTAGGATTTCCCTTCCTTCGAGCCCTCACTGTGGACTTCATCGCAGTGCCGCCGCTCATATTCCTGTCGATCATCTTTGGCTGCTGTCCCGAGAGGACAACGCAGAAAATATTGTCGCATATTTATGAACATGTGTAACAGATAAATCTGAATCTACACACACACAGCACACACACATGGGACAGTGGCGGGGCACACATAAGTGATTTAGTTGTCAGGCGAGTGCATTTATCACAGCTGTTTGGGGGTTTTTGGGGACTGGGGTTTGCCAGGGCGCCAGTAATCAAACTAATGAGCCTGGGCCCACCAGCGGGTGGCGGTGGCAAAAATAGCTTTTAATGGATTTCAAATAACGAAAAAACGCACACAAAACGCGGCCAAGGCAGTGGCGGCGTGCTCCAAAGGGGTCTCGCAACTCCCTTTGACAATCGGGTTTAAATTTCAAAATATACTGGGAGTTAAGATTTGTGACGCCCCTGGTGGTGAAGTGAAGTGATAAAACATTAAAGAAATGCGCTTCTTCTGCTTTTCTGCTTTTTTTCCCACTTTTTCTCGGCGACACCTAGGGGTTGCTAATGGAGGAAGCTGCTGCTGCCGTTGCACTTAATGGCAAATGATAATGATTGATGCAAATGCACCACCCGTGCATCTTCGGGCTTCTTCAAATCAGCACAAAAAGCCACACGAAGCACTTCAAGTCGAAGGGGAAGCTTTGGTTGCTTTGCTTTTTTGGATTTTCCTTGGGGTTCTTCCCCGCGATAAGCAATCATTCAATGCGGTGAAAAAATCATAAAGCATCATAGAAACCTTGGAGAAAGGGAGTTTATTTCTTATTTTTGCATTAGGCAGATTGCAAGAATGTGTTGCCCCAGGAAAGGTGGGTAAGGCACTTGCTAAATATGTAAATTTAAATATAATATCTAAGCCCCCAATTTTTTATTTATTTTTTATAATATATTATCCCCTATCTAATCCCCTTCCCTATAGTTTTTTTTAACTTAATTCCCCAGGGACTGCCAACCCTTTCTCCGCCCATTATCTGGGCCTGTGTAAATAAAGGCATTCAACAAATTTGTAGGCGTAAAAATTGTCTTGTCAATATTTTAATGATATCACTTTACACTCCATCCCGCTTGGTCCTTGTCCTTGTCCTGGTCTGTGGCGAAAAAGTTTCCCTTCAACTTTTGTTCCCTGGCCGGCTCCTGTTGTCCCCAGGAAAAGGCTGGAAATCCCAGGCTCTATGTTTTTCCTTTTCCCCCATTTTTGTGTACTTTTTTTTCTGTTCTTGGGCGTGTAAAGAAGAAGTCAAAAGTCCCGCCGCTCATTTGTTTGCCTTGTATTTTCCTTTCCTTTCTTTTTTTTTTTCGGTCGGTCTCGGTTTCTCGGTCGCACTCGGGCAACATTTTTTCTGTTTGGCTAGAAAATTACAAGAAAAGTGCCCGGAAAAGTGGGTGGAAAGGCGGCCAGGGGGGGTTTGTTTATTTGTGCAAGTGTTTTCTCAATTGTGCGTGCTGGTCAGGGGGAGAAGGGAGTCTCTCCTCGGAGTTGGCGAGGTGGCGAAGTGGCGAATCTGCAGACGGAGGTCGGTCAGTCGTGCGTCGCCGTCTGCGGTCGGAATTCCTCTCTCCTTTTTTGGGTTTGGATTTTCCCCAAGTTTCCCCGCACACTCACACACATTCCAGCGGCGACGTTTGTCTAATCTTAACGGTTTTACATTTCATTGCGCCGGGTAATTGTCCTTCGGGGGGTTGGGTCTGCACCCACAAGGATCCGATCCCCCTTTCTGAGCAGCTGAGGGATACTCGACCTTAGTCCGCTACAGTTTATTAAATTAAAAAGTCACTTAAAGTCTGGGGTGTCCACGTTTTTTCTGCTTTTCTGCTGTGTGTTTGAAGCCCGAAAAGGGGTTGTGAGTGGCCACAGTTGCTTAATGCGAGGATTAAAAAGCGCACATTGAGCTAAAGCGTGCTTTACTTTGAGCAGATAGGGATGTCTTTGGCTTTAGTTTACAGTAGGTATTATTTTAAACTCAGGTTATGTTTATTTTCATTGAAAAATTAAGAAAAAGCTTCTGAAACTGGAATACAATATCAAGGAGCTATCTTTCAATTCAAACCCACGCTTAACTTTAACTTCTAGTGTTAAAATCTGCTTTTAAAATAAAATAACAGCGGTTGATTTAACTTCAGGTTAGCTTTACTTTTATAAAAAATAGCAGTAGAAACCAGTTAAACTTATCAAGTGAAAATCGAAAAATTTTAACCCAAGCCTAACATGTACTTCTAAACTTAACAGCTGGTTAAAAAAATAAAAGCTGGTGATTTAACCTCAAGTTAGCTTTACTTTCCCACAAGAAAGTACTAAATGCTTTACAGACTAAAAATCAATATTATAAAACTATCAAAACGTAATCCTTAAGATTAACCTCTAACATAATTGACTCTTAACCCATGATTAAATTTACTTTAACAATTTAAAGCTGTTGATTTAACCTCAAGTTAACTTTTCTTTCCCACAAGAGAGTACTAAATGCATTCAAGACTATCAAAACATAATCCTTAAGATTAACCTCTAACATAATTGACTCTTAACCGGTGGTTACCTAACCTGGGGTTAGCTTTAATTTTTCAAAACAGACTCACACATAATTTTCAAAATCAAAAGTAGGTAATAGCCCTAAGTTTACCATTAACCGCAACCCTTAACCGCCGGTTAACTTACCTCTTTGTCTTTGGCAGCTAATAGAACAGCTGGCTGGCCGTTGTTGTTGTTGTTATTCTTCTTCTTGCGCTTCTCGCTGTTGCCGCTGCTGCTGTTGTTGTTGTTGCTGTTGGTGTTGTTGTTATTGGTGTTGCTGTTGTTGTTATTATTGGTGTTGGTGTTGCTGGTGGCTGTGTTGCTGGTTGTTGTGGTATTGTTGTTATTGTTATTATTATTATTGTTGTTGTTGTTGCTATTGCTGTTGTTGTTGCTGGTGGTGGTGGTATTGGTGTTGTTGTTATTGGCGCAATCATCGTCCTCGGCCACAGCAACAACATGTTGCTCGTTGGCATTGCTCTCAGCATTGCTGCTGCTGTTCTTTCGACTACAACTATTATTGCTACTATCGGCTGTCGCATGATTATTGCTAACATTTAAACTAGCCTCCACCGATAACGACGACGACACATCCTTGTTGTTGGTGTCCTCTAGAAGTTCCAACGCCTGCGTTGTCGCACTTGGCTCAGTTCTGGTCTCGGTCTCGGTCTCCATATCGTCGGCGTTCGATTGCATCGAGGCGTTCTCCTCCTCCTCATCCTCATCCTCATCGTCCTGCTCTGGCTCTTGCTCCTGCTCGAGCTCCTGCTCATCCTCCTGCTCATCCTCCTCCTCGTCGTCGTCATCATCCTCATCCTCGTCCAGCTGCAGATCCTGGTGACTGTTGTTGTTGCTGCTGGCCATGGCCTCATTGGCTATCGGCTGCTCGGCCGGCATATTGCCGGCTGCTGCTGTTGCTGTTGCTGTTGCAACCTCGGTGGCCGGCGAGTGGAGTGGAGATTGCTGCTGCTGCTGCTGCTGTTGCTGCAAGGCCGCCGCTGCTGCCGCTGCAGCCGCCTCCATCATCATCTGCTGGGCGTGGCTGAAGAAGAGCTTCGGGTTGAGGCAGGCGCCGCCGCTGACGACGCCGCCGCTCTGCTGCTGCAACTGCAACTGTTGCTGCTGCTGCTGCTGCTGCTGCAGCTCGGTGCTGAGCAGCGGCGGCGAGGGCGACGGCGTATTTGTGTTGGCGAGCAGATTGCTGCCGTTCTGCTGCTGCAGCGTTAATGCCGCTGCAACGATGGAGCTGTTCAGCTGCTGCTGCTCCTCCTCGTTCTCTGTGATTGCTCCTGCTGTGCCAGCAACTGTTGCTGCAACTGCTGCCGCTGCTGCTGCTGCTGCTGCTGCACCTGTGTCGCTGTTATCGCTGTTGTCGCTGCTGCCGGTGGATAGCTGCTCTTTGAGTGTGTTCACTTCCTTCTCGGCCTGGGTAGCGCGCTGCAAGGATAATAAGGAAAATCATTTAATATTTTTTATATTTTATATATTTTTTTTAAATTTAAAACTTAAATTTTTAAATTTCTTTAGTAGTTATCACTTTGGTATGAGAAAACACTCACTAGCTATTCATTTTTGGGCTCTACATAGATTTTTTTTTAAATTATGGTACTATGACACTGCCTGGCATATAAGCCATGGTCACACTGGTTTCTGATTTTTTCAAATTCAACACGTTAAACATGTTTTATATATTTTTTGTTCAATAAAAATAATGAATAAAATTTTGGTAATATGCCACTGTCTGTTATATAAGGCAAGGTCACACTGGTTTATTACTTTTTTTAATTTCAAAACGTTAAAAATATTTTATATATTTTTTGTGCTATAAAAATAATGAATAAAATATTTTATATATATTTTCCGCTATTATAAGTTACCCAAATTAATAAAAACAAAAAAACAGTGTCATATCGCCATAAAAACACTAAAATCTTTTTAAAAAATCTGATAGAATATAAAAAAATCTGATAAAATATAAAAAAATATTATCAAAACCAATATCAGCTAGATATATATATATCTGAAGAGCTATCACCCCGAAAAAACAAAAAACCATTGGAACGTCAGCCACATATGTTGCTAAAAGTTGGGATCTCATGCCACACCAACGCCTGGGCCAACTATCGACCCTCATTAATTTTACTTTTAAAGTCATTACGGGTTAAATTTAGCCAAATTAATACGTTGCAAAAACTTTTGTCGGCCCAACGACATCAACCGGGCGGGCGGCGACCCCCGGGCGGAAGGCGGAAGGCTTAAAAAACATTCCGGCCCCGTCTGCATTGGCAACCAGGAACCAGGAAAAACAGAGAAACAGAGCCAGAGCCAGAGCCAGAGCCAGGACCAACAAATTTATAGTTTATCGTTCGTATCGATAAGCCCAACTTGAAAATGTTTGCCTGCTATTAGTGCTGACCTTCGGAGGGGTTGGCCTTTCTTTTTCTCTTTTTCTGCTTTTTGTTTTGGGGTCTGGAATCAAATGCCAAATGAGAAATTAAAACAACAAAACACCGAAACACCGAGGAAGAAGGTTACAAAAATATGCGGTGCAAACTTTTTTGGCAAATTAGTCTGGGATTGCAGACCCCAGGACTCAGACCAGAGCCAAGTTTTAAGGCTTCCACATTTTGCGACCTAAGCCCAAGCAAATGGCAATGACTTTTGCCGCTGGAGCTGCTGCTCTTGGGCTTCGATTTTCTGTTGATTTGTACTTGTTGGTTCGGTTTTCGGCATTCGGTTTCTCTGTGCTATTTTATTTGTATAAATACCGGAAGCTAGGCAAAAAAGCAGGACTCCGAGGAGGATCCCGAGGTGGATTCGGGGCGTTGCAGGCAATAAAGAACTTTGGAAATTAGTCGATGGGCAAACTACTATTGGTTTGGGGCTTAAGCCTTTGCCAGTGCCTTTGCCTGTGCCAAGTTCTACTCCATATCGATGAGGGTCTCCCCTCTGAGAAGTTAAGCAGGAAGTCGTTACACCGAGTGGAGAAATTGGGTGGAAAAGGTGGCAGTTTTAGATAGCAGGGACTCCGGTGGATTCCCCGATATTAAAGCAATTTTCAAATGATTATTTTCTCGGGGAAAACGGACTCGGACTCGCCTAATGACAATATCCCTGGGAAAACTGGGAAAAGCGAAGGCAAAAAGCAAATCATTTTTCTTCGCCCTGCCAGGCATATTTGTCAACATCATCGTCGTGGCCATAGATATATATTTATGATATTTAAAAGCTCTTAAGTACAAACAACAGACAACAGGCGGGGAGGCTGTCCTGCGAGTCCTTTTCTCGATTGCCAGACACACAGGCAGACAGACAGACAGACAGACAGACAGACGGTGGCAATGGGTGGCTTTCAGTGGTTGCTCTCCCTGTGTTTTAAGACCTCGCTGCCGTGAGCTGCTTAAGCTTGAAAATTGTTTTCATAATGGCCAAGAGGGGGGCGAAAGGAGCAGAAGGATACTTTTCATTTTCAGTTTTGATTCCCGTCGCCAGAGGTATTTCCCATTTCTTTCGCTGACTTTTTGCTGGGCCCAAAATCGATCAGTGGCTCTCGAAATCTCGAAACTGAAACGCAGCAATCCCCGTGGGAAGTCGCGCACTTGTTGGCCGCGCCACCGAAAATAGTTTTCTTGGCCAGGTTTTCCCATTTTCCCTTTTTCTTCTCGTAACTGAAATCAATTAATACGAGAGGCGGGCTCTCTTCGGGCGGCTTAGCAGCAGTTGCCAAAACCAAATGAGTTAATTAACTAAAATGCGGGTGGCTTTGCCGAGCATTTCTTTTTCCTGTTTTCCTTTTTTTTTATAAAGTTGGAGGGGTTTTTGGTTCTTTTTTTTTATAATTTTTATTTTGGGTTTTTCTGCCCACTTCAATGGCCCTCGTCCTCGTCCTCGTCCTCAGTCCGTGTGTGTGGTCAGCTTATGGCTGGCAAGGCTTTCGCATTTCGTATTTTTCGTATCGAGCACCCTTTTAGCGTGGCTCCCCTTTTATTTTTGGGTTTCATTTAATATTTTTGCCCCGGTTGCCACTTCAAAGGAGCTTTTTTCCCAAAAACAGTGTGTAGAGAAAAATAAAAAAAAGAAACCATGAAGAATTGAATAAAAACGGGTAAAAATCTCTCGCGCGCGAACCAAAAATGTTAAGTGAAATGTTAAAATTCCATCCATACTAAAAAGAATTGACCTTTTCGGGGAGAGAGAGGGGGAGAAAAATTGAGGGAGATAGAGAGGGATAGAGAGAGCAAATTTGAGGGTCTCCACATGTCCATAAGTTTAAATGTTATGTTTATGTATGTTTAGGTATATTTAAGACCAAATACCTTTTTTAAATTTTTACAACTTTAATACTATAATTAATACCAGAACGGAAGAAAGTCATTAGCAAGCAAGCAAATTTAAATATCATTAAACTCTTTATGTTTGTTTAGGTATGTTTAATATCAAATTTAATACTAAAAACTTAATACCTATACTTATTTAATACCAAAACTAATACCAAAAACTTAAGAACGTTAGAAAGTCCTTAGCAAACAAGGGGCACTTATGCTGGCGTTGCACTCAAATTTTTATTCGAAGAATAGTCTATATTTTAGGTAAGTTTAAAACCAAATTAAATAGCAAAAACTTATATAATACCAATACTTATTTAATACCTACAACTAATAACAGAAACTTAAGCCAGAAACCAAGAAACTGTGAATCTTAAAATACCTAGAATATTTAATGAATAATTTCCTCTTTTGGGACTCTCATATTTAAAATATATAAATTATATTTCATATATTTAGTACTTTATATATATTTATTCCTTGTAAAATCCCCTCAAACTCCCTTTATTTTTTCCACCTCATTGGCAATTGTATCAATGAAAGTCCCTACTCCACCCCTCCTCATTTTCCACTCTTGTATTCCCATATATATTGTATATATTTTACCCTTTTTTTTTGCTCGTCGTGTGTGTGGTGTGTGTTTGAGCTGTGTTTGTTCACAATTGTCGTGTGCTTGGCACATGTCAACTCACTCGTTCAGCCGCCCCCCTTGCGGCACCGCCGCCCATGTGCTTTGCCCCTCCTGAAGCTGAAGCTGAGGCTGCAGCATGCGCGCCGCGGAACGGCATTGTCTCAAGCTGTTTGTCTGAAGTGAGTTTTTGGTTTTTGGCTCAGCCCGCAGAGAGAGCTCAAGACTCGCAGCAGCTGTTGTCCTCGTCCTCGTCCTCGGGATCTCAGAACCTTATTTCTGGATTCCTGGATTTCCGTAGGAGGTTGGGAGGTTGGCGAGCACTTTTTGTAATTAGTACGAAGGCAATGTTATGAGTTGTGCTTCAACTTAAGCTCGAGTGCCAGTGCTTCTTCTGATTCAACGAAAGGGGATTTATTCGTTTACGTAATACGTACTACATCAACCCCCTGCGGTTTCTTGCTCTGGAAAGGGTTAACGCGGCGCGGTATTGTGCGGTTTTTTGCATTCTCTTTTTGGGACAATAAATCAAAGCAAATCAATGGTTAAGGTGGCACACGTCGCTACTCCTTTGAAGCTTGTCAGGAGTATCCATTTTGTACCCTCTTTTCTGTTTTAGTAGTTCCGGAAGTCAAAGGACTTGCCAGGACTGCCCCTTGAACGCCTACAAAATGTGGGACATGTGGGGAAAAGCTATATGTGTGAACATAAAATAAGAGACAGACTTAAAGAATTATAGGAAAAATATATACTCGTTAAGAGAATGTCCTAGAATGGGGATATTATTGTAGCCTGTCACAAAGTGAAAAGAAAACAGGCAGAACGGAGGTCTTTGACAGTCACAAATGCAGAAATAAATGCCTGAAGGAATTTAAAGAAAGGCACAAGGAGATCATAATTAAAATGCAATACCTATACTTATTATTATTATTAAAAAGGAAATAAAGGGAATAAATATCTATAAAATATATAACAAATATCTATAAAAACCTATTAATAAACTCATTATTTTCACGAAAAAATACGTATAAATATCCATAAACTTAGTAAACCAAAAATATATATTTTCTTTTATTTTTAATCCTTTTTTTCTCTAAGTAATTCCCGCATTTAAGCGGCTCAAACTGTTGGCCATTAATTGCTGGGCGCTCCTCTTCTTCTTGCTGGCTCTGGCTAAATATTTTCCAGGATTTTCGGGGGGGGGGGGAACACCAGAGAACTCTCGAGACTCGGGGAGCTCCCCTTTTATTCTTTGGTTCGGATTCGGGGCATGCCTTTGCATTTGCTTTACAATTTCAAACATCATTAGCAACGCACACAGCACACAGTAACCCCCCCCCACCCCACACACACATACACACATACACACACATGTATATCCCTTTTTGCTAATTATTTATTTAAATATTAAACAAAAAATACCCAAAAACACACACAGAGAGCGAGTGAAAAGTTCCTCACCAAACTGCAACAAAAAACCGAAAAAATAAAAGAAAGAAAAAAAACAAAGTGAAAAGAGTGGCATAAAATCAACACACATACACATATACAAAGGGAAATAACCCCCCTACCCCACACACACACACACACTTGCATGAGAGCAAGAGAAAAGACGAAAATGATGTATTGATGCTGCCAGAGGAGAAAGAGAAAGAGAAAGAGAAGGAAGGTGGCAATGTGGGGATCCTGCACACACACACACACACACACACACACAGAGAGAAGACAAGAAGAAGAAGCAGAAGGAGCAGGGTGAGAGCGAGAGGCAGATATGCAAATACATAACTGTACATTCGACGAGAGATAACATGTCCTTCTCTGCGCCTCCCTCCTCTTTCTCTCTTTCTGAACTAACTAATATTTTCTAATTTAAAATTCTGTTTCTTTTTTATTGCCCACACACACACACGTATGTAAATTTATAAAATTCTCTATTTACTTATCAAAAATCAGAGGCGAAAAGGCATCGAGAAGGGGTTGCTACACACGAGTGTTTCTTCTTGTGTTCTGGTTCTGTTCTGTGTTCTGTTTTTTTTTTTTCTGCCTCCTGCCAAGGGGGGTTGGTAACTGTAAACTGCCTGCCCGCCCGCCCAAATGTATGCTATACGAAATATAAATTAGCTTTGATATGCGAGGCTTGCTGACGAAGATGAGATGATTTCAAGGGGGGGGAACTGGGGGCTACGATTCTGCAAAAAAAAAAAAAAAAAAAAAAAAAGGATTATGTACACGCGTGCCTCGCATATGTGTCTCTGTCTGTCTCCGTGTCTCTCTGTCTCTGTGTGTGTGTGTGTGAAAAGATGCTGGAAAAAAGGATTAATGCGTGCAAGAAGAAGACAGACAGGAGGCAGGCCTCCCTCCCATCTAGAGGGCGGGGTTCTTTCGATTTTTAATGCGTCACATGACTAAGGAGAAGTAGAGGGGGTTTGGGTATGTAACTCAAGTTCCTACGACTTTTTTCCAAGCCAAAAAGTGTCAAAGAAGAGACTATGTGTGTGTGTGCCATTTTTTCCCCTCACAGGCTACAGTTACATATTCATAAGGCACGATTTTCGTCCACCTCCCGCCCTGGCTGTGTGTGTGTGTGGGCATTAAATTAGACGATTTCTAATTGCCAAAGGCGAAAAATGGGGTAAAACGGTGGATTAGGGTTCCGTAGAAGGAGACAATCTAGACTGGAAATAATCAAAATATTCAAGGATTCCATAGATCAAATATAAGCCAGGATAAACTAAGGGGAAAGGTTCCAATAAGCATTTCTTAAACGCTCGGTGACACTATAATTCCCAAGTCACCAATTGGCATGACATCCCGTCACTATATTTTGCTTTTCAGTTTTATTTTTATTATTATTATTATGTTTATGCTTTTAAATTTAACTTCAAGTATCAAAACTATATATTTTAAGCCTTAGATTCTATTAAACTCTTGATGGCACTATAATTCCCAAGCTATTCTAGCTAAGCAAGTCAAGAATATGACTGATAATTCATTATATGCCCTAAACAGTCACTTATAACTGTTTCTGCTTTAAACTTTAAGCAGACCAGACCAAAATATATAGTTTTTTAAACTAAAAATAAATTAAGCATCTGTGATACTATAATTCCCAAGCTGTTCTAGCTGATAATTCTTGCACTCTTCTTCAAAGTCACTAAGAACTGTATTCTGCTTTTATATATAGCCTCAAATTTCCTAAACAAAATATTTTATACACGAAACTATAATTCCCAAGCTGTTCTGGCAAATTACTCCCTATATATCCACCATAATCATTCAGTTATGTTTTCTCTTACCTAAATTCAATATTTAAAATCAAAATTTAAGCAAAATACATTTAAAGAAATTTAAATTCTCAAAAGAATACCCAATTGCCTGCTTGCCCAGGCTAAATAAATATCTCTAGAGCCGCTCACAGCTAGAGCTCAGTTAAAATTTCCGAAAACCCTCATTAGATATACAAATTTGTAATTCCTTTGGCCCGAGAACTTTACTGCCATTTGGTGATTAACGACGGACGGGACTTAGCAAATCCGCCTTTTCCTATGCACAACCCCCTTTTATTTTATTTTTTGACTGGGCCTCACTCCCCCCCCCTAAAAAACCATTCACATTGAGTGACCAAAAGTAATAATAATTTTTTGGCTTATCCTTATTATTACATAACGTATGCATACCTTTTTTGTGGCCCAAAAAGTGCCCATCTCCCGCCCGGAAAACGGAAAGCGGCAAAACGGGAGCAATCGTACATCAAAAATGAACATGGTCATGTGTGTGATGTGTGTGGTGTGTGTGTTGTGTGTGTGGATGGATGATGACCCTTTTTTTTTTTGGTGGGTCTGGACTCATTGTTCTGTCTGCCCCAGCCCCTCACCACCCCCATTTTTTGGTCACTTTGTTTCGTAGGCCTTTTTCGGCAAGGACTTTTCTGTTGTGTTTTATTTTATTTTATATTTTTATACATACAACACACACACTCGCATATGTGTGTGTATCCCGGCTAAGTAAATAATTAAGCATTACACTGACCAAATAGTACAAGGGAGGGGCTTTCGGTCAAGTCAGAAAACGGGGCCCAGACAAATACAAATAAATATAACTCATATGTGGGCATTGTTGTGTGCGTGTGTGTGGGGGCTTCCCTTTTTTTGTTCACTCCTTTTTTGGCCATACAAATAATGATTAGAAATCCTGAATCCCCCCGAATCCTCTGTGTGTGTGCGTGTGTAATTTTTGACATTTTTATGCGGGCCTCAAAATGCTTTCAGGGCTTACCTAAGGGTTGTCCATTACATAAATTTGACATTTTAAAATCTAAACGAAATTAATGATTTCACACACACACACACACACATGGGTTAAGGAAAAGCCTGAAACAAAGGCGTACAGTTGGTGGCAAAACATGTGAGAGCAAAGAAGGAGAGGAGCCATGAATCCTTTCATGGCCAAATCCTTAATCAGACCAAAGCATTAATATAAATGAACGTATTAATGTTTAAGGGCTCCCGGCGAATCAATAATTCTTTGAGGAGGAGTCAGAGTCAAAGTCTCTCTTAATTAAACCGAAAATGAAGCAATTTATTATTTGCGCCAAGGACAAGGCACTTGGACCCTTTTTCAATCAAAATTTCCAATCAATGTCAATTCATTATGCCAACGAGAGATGCAAAACCAAGGCAACCAAAGGGTTTCCACCCAAGCAACCCCCAAGACAAGAACTCTGTTGGCATTTTTAATGAAAAGCCACGACGACGACGACGACGACGAAGTTGCCTGTCAAGTTTTTGCCTAATCAAAATCGACAACATTTTATAGTTGCCAGCTCACCTTTTGCCGGAGTGTGTGACAAACAAATATTTGAGAACGTAAATCAGAGATCTTTCGCTTTCATTTGGCAATCCTTTTGTGCGAGCAGCCCAGGCGCCAGGCGCCAGGCAGGGGTTGCTGCTCCTGGCAAAATCGAAAAACATTTCGTGTATTAAAACCGAAACGAATTAATTTAATTAATTACAATCATGTCTTATTAGGAGACGAGGACGAAGACGTTGGCAAAATCAAGGAAAAGGGCGGACTTGGGGGCTGATTTGGGCGACAGTTTTGTTGCTGCCAAAATGAAACAACACAGCGCGTGTCAGCTGCCAAAGAGTTCGCTTTTGTTTCAAGTGCTGCCAGAGCGTGGCTTTAGTGGGTTAAATTCGGGCACAAGGGTGCCCCCGGTGAGGGGGAGGGGCAGGGTTCTTGGGGTTTGGGTCTTGGGGTTTTATAGGGTGGCTTTGAGAGGCATAGTCCTGGGGTGGCGCCAAAAATTGTATGCTCACATCATTTATAAATGCCTGATTTGTTATTTACAAAACGAGACAAGTTGCGGCGGCATTTCGGAATTTTCCCAATGCGGGGGAGGGGGTGGGGGAGGCTAGGGCTTTTCCTTTTATGGGCCATGTGTGTGAGGGTGTGTGTGGGGATGCCACTTAATTTGAATTTGAGTAATTGGCCAAGTAGGAGAATTCGAAGAGGAAATAACATCGAATTTCAGCAAAAAGTTAAAGTTAGATAGTTGCCGGAACTGATTGGGAATTTTAAGATATTTTAGTGTATTTCTGAAAGAATTTGTATATACAGAATGTATTTTAAAAATGTTACCAATATAAAAGGTTGAAGTTAGATAGGTTAAAGGTAAAAAGCAGCTTCCAAAACCCAAATATCAGTTAAGCTAGGCTAGAACTAATTGGGAATTATAGTTCAAAACAGGCTCTCGCTTGATTATTCTGGCTTTCTTAATAAATATTGAGATAATCTTTATATTTAAGTAATTTTTAGACAAGCAATTTAAATAAACTATTAAAGTAATATATTCTTTCCTACTTTTTTTTTATAAAAAAATTCTAAAGGCCATTTTAAACTTTCTTTAACAAAATCCATTTGCAAAGCTTGTCATACATTAACCCTCTGATTCACTAAGAATTACTGTCAGATAATCAGAATATCCGCATATAGAACTCAATATCTGGCCTCTCTCTCGCACAGACTTCTTTTAACACTTTGTTGCCCCATTGTTGTTGCTGCCGCGGCTGATGCCTCTGCCGCTGTTAATTAATTTCTGTAAAAATATTTATTATTATTAGTCGACCCGCAAATGGCGATGGCAATGCACCCGGCCAGCCACCACTCGATATATGTTCGTACATATATGTTCGTACGATGAGAATATATATCTGCATAAAAATGCATGCCACTGATTCGCACTGTTCCCGGTTCCCCATTTTCCTTTTTGTATTTTTTTTTTTTTTTTATTTTTTTGTACCCCCCTCAACGACTTGACTGTCACTAAACGGCTCATCTAACTGCAATGCTTCATAGAAATTTGTTTGTATGCTTCTTCTATATGGAGGAACGTGTATCGGAAAAGGGAGCAGAGCATTATGGGGTTAAGAAGGGGGGGCTGGGATGGATGTGTGGGAATGGGAATGGGAATGGCTGGCGGGCAACTTATTTTTGCAACAACAATGAACTAGAGAGACCGAGAGAGTGAGAGGCGGAGAGACGGAGAGGGAGACGGAGACAGGGGACACAAATCACAGAAATGAAAATCGAAAAGTGCATGCTTTTCTGCTTCTTCCATATAATATCAGGCGAAGACACAAATATTCATATATGCTTTAAAGAAATATATAAATGGTACAGTAGAGACTTTAAAAAATTAACAGAGATAAGTTTCATTTACGGACTGCTTGAACTGTTTGGGAATTATAGGATTTGTAGAGGTTTTTGAGTCAAATTTTATACATTTCATTTAAAATAAGGTCTTTACTAATAATTAAGGTAAAATAAAGGTAAAAAATATAAATATATGCCTAAAACCTTAATAATCTAAAAGCCATGCTAAAACTGATTGGGAATTATAGGTAAAAACTTGTTAATTTCAAAGTTTTTTCTGGCGAAATGAATGCTGAAGAGTTTCCAGATAATTTAATATATTAAGACTTTATTATAATGGTTAAAAATATATATAAGCTTCAATGACTTAAAAATTGTATATGAAATGCTAGAGCTAATTGTGAATTATAGGTAAAACGGACTCTGACTTGATTATTTCAAAGTTTTTAAGGGCGAAATGAAAACTGAAGAGTATTAAGTATTAAGAGTATTAAGAGTACTTATTTTATGTAATAAAACTTTATTATAATGGTTAAAAATATGAATAAACATCAAAGACTTGAACTAATTGGGAATTATAGGTAAAAACGGACACTAACTTGATTATTTCAAAGTTTTACTTTAGATAACATTTTCTAATAAGGGTTAAAAAATATAAACTTAAACAAAATCATCATCGATTTCCCTTTGGTCCACCCTATCAAGCCCCTACTATATAGATATTGCCTATATCTGCTTATATCTGCGCCTGTATGCATATATATCAAAATACTATATACTTTGTATCCTAGAGTCCGTGGTGTGGCAACAACAAATTTACACTCCAACAGACGATGTCGTCGTGCCAGTCACTCAGTCAGCCAGAGCGGCTGTCTATAATGCAGCCTATAAGCCCCATATCGGCTGGGATATATGCACACACACACACATATATATACGTATATATGTATTTATGCATTTGTGTCTTCATATCCCTCGATTCTCTCCTTGTGTCGCCACGGCTATAAAAATAGGCAAATAATTATTTAAGAATTTCTTGATTAATTGGCAACGTTGCTGTTGTTGCTGTTGTTGTGGCATGCAAATGTTGCCGCCGTCGTTGAGGGAGCGAGACAGAGACGAAGGCGACAGAGACAGAGACAGACTGATGAGACATTTTGGCCAACACTTGATTGCATTTTCAATTGTTTGCCGTTATGCATTTTTGCCAATAATTCACATAAACGGCGGGCGACTCTAAAAGACATTTGCAATTGTTTTCTATATTTTTTCTCTGTTGCTGCAACTTAGTTGCAAACTCTACGAGAGGCACAGAGGCAGAGTTATTTTAATGGGAAATTTTAATTGGATAAATGGGGGGGAATGAAGTTGGGTATTTGATGAAACAATGCAATGATGGGTTAATGCAGTTCAGGCAGTTGTCACTAATTAGCTTAATGGCATGCGGCCGCTGTTAGTATAAGTAATTAGTTTCCCTATAAAAATCTACTAAAAACAATAGTTTAATCCAGATCATTGATCCGCAACTATATTTAGCTGAGAAGAACACCCATCGAGAGACCCTGTCCACCGATGCCTGCTCCTTTCTATCTCTAGCCTGGCAATTAGCATATTTTATATCCAATTCCTGTCATACACGCATTCCACACCTTGCCATTTAGTGCTCCGAGTGAGAAACCCCCGCAGAATCCAAGTGTCACCGCCCTAACAATTGACAAAGTTGCACAAAGGCTGCTTTCTGGCTGCTGGCTGGCTGCTCGGAGACGAGACATCGCACTCCTTTTTGCACTTCCCTCCCCGTCGTTCCCAATGTCTCGTTTATTTTTATCAACTTTAGTTTTTGGCGAGAAAGGAGCGAGCGGCGAGACGTGGAGACATTTCGCATATTCAGATTCATCTTGTCGTTCCGCATAAATAACTGTCCCACTCTCTAGCGATCTCTCTCTGTCTGGGCATTATTTCATTAAAGAATTACAATATTAATTCGATTTTCACTAATTGACAAGAGAAGAAGCGAGAGCAGACGGCAAAAGGCAAAGCGAATTGGAGATGGGCAGCACACAGCGAGGAGTTCGATATGTTTATCGATTATTATGTACTCTCTAGGTTCTATACATTTGTTATTAATGGATGTAATTATCTTTATCGATTATTATGTACTCTATAGGTTCTATATATTTGTTATTAATGGATGTAATTATCTTTATCAATAGATATTATCCCTAAATGCTCTACATTTCTATAGATTTAATTTAGGGAATTGGAGATGGGCAGCACTTTTCAATATGTATAACAGTTTGCAGCGAGAAGTTCGATTGTTTATCGATTATAATTTGCTTTTTGGTTTTTGTACATTGTTTATTAATAGATATATTTGATTTTATCAATATGAGTATAATAATTTCAGTATTAAATCCATATAATCCCTAAATGCTCTAAAATTCTATAGATTAGCACATCTATATATAGCACATCTCGATATGTATAACAGTTTGAAGCGAGAAGTTCGATTGTTTATCGATTATAATTAGCTTTTTAGTTTTTGTACATTTTTTATTAATATATATATTAATCTTTATTAGTATTAAAGCGATATTATCCCTAAATGCTCTAAATTTCTATAGATTAAATTTAGCTTGAGGCCTAACGCTTCCCCGCTCTCTCCCTCACATACTTGCTCCCAATCCTGGCTTAAGTTTTGACCCAATTTCGCCTTAAAGCCACTCACAAAAAATAAAGAACAAAAAATGCGCTCAAGTCCCCCTCTCGAAAAAAAAAAGTCGCGGAAAAACAAAGGAAACCCCTCTCACACAGCAAATACCGAGTGACTGAAAGGGGTATTATAGGTGGGTGGTTTTCATCTGCAAATGTTGCGGTTTTTCACGCACAACACATGGTGCGAAAGAGAGGGCCCCGGGCTGACTGGAAAGAGAGAGGACGAGGACTATGGGCCAGGGACAGACAAACTGTTGCGCTGCTGGCATGCTTTTGGTATGCTTTTGACCCCAAAGTACAAATCAATTGCATGTGTGTATGCTGCTGTGTGAGTGCCACACACGCACTCACAGATATTAACCCATTGCGAGTGCCTTTTGGTCAATGCCAGGCCGAAGCCAACTCATCCGGCCTTGTCTCCCTGCGAAATTGTGTCAATTGCAGTGGCCGCTGGTCCACACACCACCCCCAACACCCAACACCCAACACCCCACACCCATCACACACACACATTGTCCACACTCAACGCAATGTCAACAACATGCGCAGGTTGCGCGAAAATTTCGCAAAAAGCTACAATATGGGCTGGGAGAGACAGACCACTGGCTCTGTGGGTTTTTCGGGGGATTCCCAAGGCCCAAGGCCTATGTCGGTTCAATGTCAAGCGAATGTCAGTCATTAACTGCAGGTTAAGGTGAACTAACTCCCAGTCAAAAATATATTAAGCCACTAGGGTTGATAAACCTCAAGTTAAATTGGTTTCTGTTTTTAAAATTACTACTTATTAACGACAAAAATATATTTAACCACCAAGATAATAGACAGTCCCTGTTAACTAACCTCTGGTAAAATGTAATTTTTGTGAAATATTGATATATTACCTAAATACTAGGTTTAACCTCAGGTTAAATGTTCTTGGCACTTATTTAAATATATTTTAATCGGTTAATGTAGTTCTGTTAATAGTCACTGAAATATTTCAACTAAAACTATAGACTTTAAAGTTCTAATACCCCGCATTTTCCTCTATCAATTTCCTGTGAATCTGGGAAATTCTTTGAACTGCATTCGATGGGAATTCTCGAATATCTTAATAGTTTATCAATTCGACATTCCCTTAACCGTCGTCGTCAAGCATCCGCTGAGCTGTGTGACCTTCGAGGCAAAATCAAAATCAAAATCGAATGCTCCCACGCATTCAATGGATGAATGCTTGATGATCTTTCCAACAAAACAAAAAACAACGACAAAAACCGAAACGAGGCGAACGCTTAATTTAATTTCCTCCAGACAAAATGTGAAATTCGATCGAAAGAATTATGTATGGGCAAAAACAAAAAGCCAAACAAAGAATCGCTCAAAGCTAAAGCTTCGGTTCGGTCTCTGGTTTTTGCATATCGACAAGGGCAAACAGGAAATCCATGTTTATGTTTAAATTAATAATAATACAAGAGAGCCCGAGCCACATAATATAAGAAAGAAGTTTTTATATCGAGGTATCAATGAAATGCTTCTCCATTGAACGAACTCTGACGACGTCGACGACGACGCTGATGATGATGATGATGATGCTGACGTTATGCGGGACAGCATTAATACAATAAATTATATTATGGCTCTTCCTGTTTGCTCCGATAAAAAAAAAAAAAAAAACGAAAACGAAATTGAACAATATTTTTTCCGCTCTCTGCTTTGGCTCTCCTCCGACTTACGAGTATATTTTTTGCGGGGGAGGGGCACTGATAATAATGCGTCGTCGTGGCTTTGGGGATCTTCGGGCAGATCTTGAGCGTCTGATTTGTGCAAATAATTGAAATTTGCATATAATGAAGGCGACACACACAAGTGCACAGAGAGAAACGAGGTCTATAAACATTTTCACTTGAAAAAAAATGTTGTAAAAATCATTGCATACTTTTTTGCGTTTAGGTAAAGGTTTTGAAGGGGAGAGTTACTTAAATCTGAGGTTTTATGATGGAAAACAGATTAATTATTATTATTATTATTAAAATACTTCAAAATTAGTTTTGTAAAAATCATTGCATACTTTTTTGCATTTAAATAAAGGTTTTGAAAGAGAGAGATACTTCAATCTGAGGTTTTGTGATGCAAAAAAGGCCATACTTTCATATTTCTGATGTTGTACTTTATTCGAAATATAACTTCTTCTTCTTTTCCTTAGTTTCCCCAAATATGGGGGCGATTTCTTATTGAAAATCTTTGTGAATGAATCATTTAATGCACAGTAGCTGCAATCAAGTCGTGTGCCAACTCTTTGGGCCCCAGGATCAGTCTATTGTGAGCCTCGGCACATAAATTACATTTAAGGTGAAGTAACCGAACCGAGAGAACCCCCTCCCACTTCACCTTGAAAACTTGAAAACTGGAGACCTAAAAAAGACTGAAAAACTGAACACTGAGCACTGAATACTGAAAACCTTAAACCTTAAACCCTAAGGCCCCGAAAGGCGAAAGCCCAAAAACTGGTCTGCAAATTGATGATCATCGCGTAATGAGCATGATGATGCCGTTGCCGTTGCGCCCACTTTGTGTGGGCGTATTGTTGTTGTCCCCGCTAGTGTGTGTGCACTGTGTGTGTGGTGTGTGTCTGGTGCTGCTGCTAATGGCAGACAGACGAGACAAGTTTTGACATATTTTGTTGCAGGAGAGGATGGCGAGGACAGGCGGCAGGCAACGGCAACGGCAACGGCAGCGACATGAATGAAACGCAAATGAATGAAATGCGGCTCGAAGCTCGAAGCAAGCCAGCAGCAAACCAGCAAACATGGCAAACAAAAAGCGCAACAAAAAATGTATATATATATATATATATTTTTTTAAATAAAAATAAAGGGGAAAAAAGGAGACAGGACCCCGAATCACACGTGTGTGTGTGTGAGGTAGTTATCATTATAATGCCAGTCGCGACAAACATCATTAGTTGCTCACCGTCTTAAGTGGAGCACAGGCCCTGTGTCTGGGCAATAATTTCTTTTTATTTTACTTATTTAACTTACGAATTTTGAATGGTGGCAAAGGGGGAAATAGGTGGGGGAATATTACCTGCAATGAGAATAAGAACATTTATTATTAGTTGCGGTTTTAATTAAAGTTATTAAAGGGGTAGGGCTTTGACTTAATAATCATTTCATAAAAAAAAATATATATATATTTATATTATTTATATTTAAATTCTTTAATAAATAAAATATTTTTAAAGGAACTTCTTCTGTTGAACTTTAAAAAATGGTTTATAAATATTTATAGATATTATTAGCAAAGACTTTAAATTTGTAGACTTCTAATAGAAAAGTTTCAAGGTAAAAATAGTAATTATAGTTGAAAATATTTAAAGTTGAACTCTTTAATCGTATTATGATAACTTTCAAGTCTCAAATTTATTTATATAAAGTATATTCAATTTTTGTCACTTTAAAATTAGTTTATAAATATTTATTGATATTTTTTTGTAACACCTAAAATTGCTACCCATTTTACAGCACATTTCCCAGATAAAATCCCTCATAAATCAAGTAGTAAATAAACTAAACACCACAGTTATTTAGTAAAATCCTCAATTAAATCCAAATAAATTCCCAACCTTTTCTCGAGTTATATAAACTTTTAACCAAAAAGAAAAACACATAAATATGAATCACTCTTCGATGAATTTCCGCTTCCGCAACTAACTAGACTCACTCAATCAATACAGATGACACATTCTTGCCTTTTTCTGTTGATTTTTCGTTCACATTTCATGGGAAAACTAACTTTATTACGCATCCGCCGTGGGGGCCCCGATAGAAACTCACAGAAACTTCCTTTGGAGTACACACGTCGGTAGCCGATATAACGCGTCAAATAGCAATTAACAACTGATGTAGATAATCACTGGACAAAATATTCGGAGCGCGAAAAAAACTCGAGCCCACCGAGAGACATGGATACAAACAGACAAATACCCACATATATATATCCCCCATATATATATATATATATATATATCAAATTCATATTAAATCCGACAACGTGTGTGTATGCGTGTATGGCCGCAGCATTTTTTGTGATAAACGAACACAAAATAAAATCAAATCTAAAGCTCCCAAAAAAAAAAACGAAAAAAAAGAGAACGAAATAAAATAATCACAAGGCGGCGAGCCAGCAGCTACTGAAGCTGTGTGTGTGTGTGTGTGTTGGAGGAGCAACAATTTCTAAACAAATACATCATCATCATCATAATTATAAAATTAAATTCCTGCTGCTTTTTTATCAATTTTATTTAGTAGCAGAGCAGCAGCAGCCGCAGGGGATGGGGGATCAGGTGTTATAAAGGCCAAAAACACACACTCACATTTCGAGTGCTTAAATATTGCTAAAGATACAGATACAGATGGAGATTAGAGTCGAAAGTGTGTTCAAGATATCCAGACATATAGCTGCCATATTTAAACAGAGACGTAATCAAGTCAGTCAAGTGGAGTGTCCTCCATTGGTCGAAGATACCCGGGTACTGTACCCCGCGTATTATATACAGATAAGAGCTGTATCTGCGTTATCTGGCTATATAAAAAATATATATAAACGGGGAGATATCTCCGCCTGCTTAGTGGACAAACAAATAGGTGTATAAATAAAGGCGAATTACAACAAGAAAAATGAGCGAGGGAAGGCTGTGATAAGGCAAAAGGCAATTCAAGAAGTGGCAGGGCCTGACGAGCAGCCGAGCAGCAGAGATATAGCCATAGATATAGCCGAGATATCAGTTAATCGGCGGGGGCCATATACACACGCAAGCCACGCAGCAAGACAGAGAGACAATCGTCATAAATTGTTTAGTTGTTGGCTAAACATGTTGAAAGATTTATGGGAGGGCTATACGCGATCATATAGTGATTTGTAAGAAATCGGCCAGATATATACCACAGCGAGGTGACTATGTGCCGTGCTCCGATTAGGCAATGGCGTCGTCGCTGGCTAGTTAGTTGGGTGTGAAAACTGGAAACCTTGAGCTACTTGGACAGGCCATCATCTCCGACGACAACGACTGTGTTTGCTCTTGACGGCGACGTCTGGAGGTTTCCATCAGCCAATTGAGTTAAAGGAGGGTTTTTGGGGAATTTATCTATATTTTTGTCGACTTAAAATGAGTTTGGTTATGATTTATTAAAGGAAACCCTAACAAATTCCCTTCTTTTTAATTTTATTTTATTTTTGAAGCGGGACTTAACCATTTTCGTTTAGTTAGATATAATATCCCTGCAAATACTATAAAATATAGATTAAAAATTCCTCTGAACCCCCCAATTTCAAAGAAAAAATGGAGAAAAATTAGGGTTTAAGGGGAATTTATCTATAGTTTTATTTATCTAGCTTGATTGAACTATTTTCTTTAGTTAGATAAAATAAAAATGATCATAGATCCAGCAAAAAACCATATTCATTACTCTTTAAAAGATGTAGTAATAAAAGGAGGAATTTATCTATCTTTTCTTCAGAAAAAAATAGTTTAATAATTATTTGTTTAAAAAAATCCCAAAGAACTTAGCTTTTCCTAGTTTTCTTTGATTTATCAAGCTTGATTTAAATATTTCTTCATCATAGATTCATCAAAAACCCATATCCATCACCCTTAAAAAGATATAGTACCATACCCTCCCCTCTAATTATAATATATGTCCCACTATCTTGAACTCCTGACCACCTGACAATAAATAAATAAGAAACCAAATGAAATACAGTCGAGAGACAAAAAGAATGCTATATATCGCATCTATCTATACACACAATCGGGGGGAATATATAAACGTATATGTATCTATATATCTATATACATATCAGGCAAAGTCCCTACAATAAAACGGGGCGGAGCACAAGTGGCAGAAAAAATCAGCAATAAAAAAAAAAAAAAAAGGAAAATATATCAGAAGCAAAACGAAAAAGAAATGGAAATGGAAATGGCATGAGGGAAGGCATGAAAAGAAGAAAAATCTGCCAAGTGAAAAGAAATCGGAGCCAGCTGAAGCTCGAATGGCAGTGGGAAATGGTTGGGAAATGGGAAATGGGAAATGGCAAGGTGGAAACAGGGAGGTTCAGCAAATCCTGATGCTCCTCTGTATCTGTGGCTCCCTATCGCCGCTGTGCTGCCTGTGTATCTGTATCTGTAGCTGTAGCTGTAGCTGTATCTGTAGCTGTAGCACTCGAATAAAATCGAATAAGCATAAAAACGCATGTGAGTCTGTGTGTGTGAGAGTACATAAGCGGCGATGCTGTATCCATAAGATACACATGTCTAAGCAGGCACTGGCTCTGGCTCTGGCTCTGGCTCTGGATTTGGGTTGGCTGCGCCGCCTCGAACGCATATTCAATAATGACATAAATACACGACGCACCATGGCACCTGCCTCCTGTCTCCTGCCACATCTACTCCTGCTCCTGGCTGCATTTGCTTGTTGAGTGCGCTGCTTAGCACCTAAAAGCATGCTACTATTTTTATACAGTCGAGCGCTCTCAACAACAACAACAACAACAACGACACCAACAAGGGTTTCACCAACACCAACACCAAAACCCCACATCCTACACCAACACATCCCTCCCAGCATGCACTTGATTACATTTTCCAGCTCCTTCTGAGAGCTCCAGCGTTTTTTTTTTCTTCTCTTCGCTGGATTTTTTTCCCTTCGCTCCCTACACATGTATATAATATATTGACGTAACCTCCCCCCAAACCCAACCGACGAGGAGCCCCCCCCCTCCCAGCCCGAGCGCTCATCGCTGGTTGGGCGCCTTCGGAACTTGGAACTTGTCAACCTTCCACACCCAATCCTCAATCCCCAATCCCCAATCCCCGAACCACCCCAAAACTCAAACCCAATCCACACCCCCCCCACCCAATTCAATGCCCCAAAACGCACGACAAAAAAAATGGGGGGGAAAGAGAAGGAAAAAAATAAAGTAAGAAAGAAAGCAGAAAAAAAAACGAAGCTTTAAGGGCGCTACGAGCGAGAGAGCGAGTGGCATCGCCATCGACAGCACACGAGCCGAAAACCGAAGCTCCTCTCAAAGGGGATGGGAATGGGGATGGGGGGGGGTGTAGTATTGGGTGGGCAGCCTCCCGCTCTCAGGAGCTCTAGCTGTTGATGGCTTCCCAATCGAAATCGATGTTCGTATGTATTTCGCTCCTTTTTCTCGGTTACGTTTCGGTTTTTATACATATTTTTTTTTCGTTTTTTTTTTTTTTAACCGAACCACCCTAAAATAAGGAGAAAGATAGAGCCGACGAGTGGAACTGCTCTCTCTCTCTCTCTCTCTCTCGCTGGCAGTCGCTCCTCTCGCTCTTTGGGTGCCTTTGGGTTGACATTTCCTTGGGCAACTTTAAGGCTTCAACGATGTTCGGCATTGAGTCGAGTGAAAGTGCCGCCTTGTACTTCGGTTTTTTTTTCTTCTTTCTTTTTTTCTCACCCTCCCCCACCCCCCTGGTGTTTTATGGCTGTCTGCCACTCACCCCCCCCTTCATTGGTTTTTCTCACTCATTTTATTTTCCTTTTTTTTTTATATATTTATTTCCTTTTTTTTTTTGTGACGCCAAAGCTTCGGTTTTTTGGGTTCGGGTGCCAAGATGAAAAAGGACAGCAAGTGGTTCAGTGAAAGAGAGTTTCCCCAAAAAAAAAAAGGAAAGAAAAAAAAGGAAAAGGGGGTGGGAAAAGCTAAGCAGCGACAGAGGAAAAGCTGGAAAAAAAAAAGAAAAAAGAAACCCATACGGGCAATACCAAAATTGGATTGGTTTCAGTTTCGGTTCGGTTCGGTTTGGGTTTGGGTTTGGGTTTGGGTTTGGGTTTGGGTTTGGGTTTGGATCTGAGCTTGGGGGGGTTGGTTTTTGGGTGATTGGATGTCGCACACACACACACACACACACACACCCGGCTAAGGGAGGCAGCATTTTCTCTCTCCTCTTTCAGTTTTTCCTTCCTTTTTTTCCGCACATAAAAATTTGTGCGTCAATTGAATTCGATTGGACGAATCCAGAGACGCACCAGTGAGCTGGTGTGTGTGTGTGTGCCTGTGTGTGTGTGTGTGTGTGTGTGTGTGTGTAGGGAGTGAGGAAAAAAAAAAAAGGGCAGCGCTGCTGGCAGCGCAGTCGGCAGCTACGAAAAGCTGTTAACCTTTCGCACATAAACACACACACACCCACACAGCCGCACAGAGAGTGTGCTTTATATGGATTGCTTTCAATACATATTGGCAACGCCTTTCGGGGCCCCACTTGTGATTGGTTTTCACCGCACACACACACACACTCGCACACACACATACACACTGAGAGTGTATATAGCCTGGCAGGGGGGGGGGGGGGCATATTCAGGGAGTAGTTTGACCCCAAGTAACTCGGCTTCCACCAGAGCCGGGCAGATGAAACTTTAGCAGGGCCCTTGGCCGGGCTTAATGCGTCGAATTTGAGGAGCACAGCTGAATGCGGCCATTGGGTGGCTAGATAAACCCATGTATAACCCGGGGATAGGGTCCTTGGAAGGGGGGGGGGACTACTACTGGTGGCCTAATCCCTGGTATTTCACCCGGTTCGGCGTTGTAATTAAAAGCAAGGCGATTATAACAGCTGACTTTCGGGAAATTAAATTGGGGATTACATTTGGTCTCTATATTTCTAGGATTTTAATATTGAATAATAATATTTTGGTATTTTAAAATATATATGAATATGAATTGAAATGAATGTATTATATATAATTTATGTTTTTATATTATTAACACATGAATTCTTTCTTTCTTTTACATTTTATTGATCAACGGTTGGAAAAGGCTTACAAATCCTTAAAAGAAATATATTTCCAATATTTTTTATGAAAAATTTCAAGAAAATACTAGTTTATGGTATTTCTATACTTTTATTAGTATTTTCATATTAATAATAGTATTTGTATATTAATTTATAGCACTTTTGAAGTATTACATTTTATATTTTTTATAGTATTCCTATACTTTTATTAGTATTTTCATATTAATTATAGTATTTGTATATTATTTTATAGCATTTTTGAAATATTATATTTTATATTTTTTATAGTATTTCTATACTTTTATTAGTATTTTCATATTAATTTTTTTTTTTTATATTATTTTATAGCACTTTTGATGTATTCTATTTTATATTTTTATAGTATTTCTATACTTTTCTTAGTATTTTCATATTCATTATAGTATTTTTCTATTTTTTTATAGTATTTCTGAGGTATTATATTTTATATTTCTTATTATCATTTTATCATATCATATTATATAGAGGTCTGGGGTATTGGGGTTTCATGGGACGATGTCTAAAACGTTCGAAATATTTTTATAAATTATTTTGAAAACAAGAACTCAAATAAATACATCTTATAATATTTTAAGTTCCCTTATTTTTACGATTATTAAGTTGTATTGTATCATTATATTATTTATATATTCTCTTATAATAATATTATGATATCAAATATACCATATCCTTTTATAGATCTCGTTCCTTTCGCTGGAACTCGTCGTGTTTATCCAGCGAGAGTAAGTACCGTAATGATTCACTGCATCTTTATCGCTGGCGCAATAAGCCCCCGATATCGATCGTGAATCAGAGCCCTGGCATGCGTTCCGAGATCGTAATGGTAACGATATTGTAACGATATCGTAACGTATCGTAACGTATCGTATCGTATCGTATTGAACTCTCGTGAGTTTGTCTCTCGCCTGTGTCCATTGGCCCCTCCGCTTATTTCCTTCTCCCTTTCGCCGCACTCCTCGCATCGCCTCGCCTCGTTTCGTTTCTTTTCTCGCCCCTCTTTTATTTTATTTTCTTTTCGGTTCGCCTGTCGATAGCTGATACACACATGCGTGTATGGGTGCCTGCCGTGTGCGAGTGTGTGTGGAAACCAGTCAGGCGGAGCGAACGAATCATCGCCCGGTGGCCGTTCGGGGCGCGTGTGTGTGTGCGCCAGTCAATAACATCCAATCAGGTTTGTTAAAAATCTATCTATATATGATGTTCATGATGACGGCGACGCAGTCGATGTCCGCACACTCACACGCTCGTCGCTGCCGCTGCCGCTGCCGTCGCTGTTGCCGCCGCCGTGCACGTGTGAGTGCGAGAGAGACCCCTCTCGAGTGCAGCAGCAGGCGCCCCTCCCCGCTCCGACGCTCAGCCTCAGCCGGCGTCGCTGCCGACGACGGGCTCTTTCATTCATTTGCTCTGGGTTATCGAACACACATTGAACGGCATACGAGTGAGTGTGTGTGTGTGTGTGTGCTGTCTTATCAGCTGCAACTGCTCTCTCTCTGGCGAGCAGGCGCTCTCTCGAGCTCACTCTCTCTGCCTTTGGCAGTTTCACTCAATGATTCGCTGGGTATTGAGCCTTATTTTGAGTGCTCTCTCTCGCGGGATGCTCGCGTCGCCCTCTCTCCCTCTAGCACGCTGGCTGTGCAGTTTCTTGGCCCAAAACTTGCAGCTGCTGCAGTTCGAGAGAGCGAGCGAGCGCCAGGGAGTGTGAGCGAGAGGCAGAAAGAACCAGTTAAAGAGAGCCAACAGAGAGAGAGAGAGAGAGCGCGCGTTTTTTTCTTATTCATTTTTATTTGTGTCTTTTTGTTGCTTTTTTCACTGATTGATTTTCCATAATATCCAACCCCAGGCAGCGAAGTCGGCGGCGGCAGCGCTGCCGGCGGTGCGAGTGTGTGTCCGTGTGCGTGTATGGGTTGTATGGGTGTGTATGTGTGTGTATCGAACTCTTGGCCAATCGCAAAAATTTCCAATTGCGTACGATTTTCCAATCAAAATGGCACACAGTGAAAATCAACGGTAACGACAGGCACGCGCTGCGGCAGAGGGATGCTCTCACACACACACTCGCACAGGGATATGTGTGTGTGGCTGTACATGTGTAGGTGCGAATAGGGGTAATGCAACCCTGGGTTTTTTCTTTTTTCTTCTAGGAACCTATCAGGGTGTATATTTCTTACTATCTTTACTATATTTCCTTCCAATAAATTTATTCTCTGTTTATTCTGACTATATCTTTTTAAAAGGATACTATATCTTATAGTACAGTTCCTACCCCTAGATAGGGTTCTATTACCTATTTATCACTCTTAAAATATAACCTCCAGTTAGTTTTAACCCTAGGTTACTATATTCCGCACCCAATCAGAGTGTAAACCTAAGATCTCTATATTTAATTACTTTATCTAATGATCTTCTTACTATATCTCTATATTTACCCCTAGATCTTGTCCTATTACCTATTTATTATTCCAAAAATATAACCTCCAGTTAGTTTTAGCCTTAGGTTACTATATTCCGCACCTCATCAGGGTGTAAACCTAAAATCTCAATTTCTTATTACTTTATCTAATGATCTTCTTACTATATCTTCTATAAATGATACCAGGTACCTCTATATCATATCATATATGTAGTTATTATATTGCATTATCATCTAATTATACTAGTTACTTTACTTATCATATCCCAATAAGTACTCCTTACTCCCCACCTAATATATGTATCCCAAACTATAACTAAACCCAATACTACTACCAATACTACCCACATCTCCTACCTACCCTGCGAAGGAGACCCCACCCCTAATTCGGCAGGAACCAAAGCCATAACCCAACCCCCCGAAATATATCAGGAGGTCCGAGCGCAGCAAGTGCCGGCTCCTTGTGCGCATCTCTGACATATTTCCAATATCATTGGTCGATAAATACGGAGCAAAACGAATCGAAACGAAACGTACGAAAATGGATGGTCAGGGTGGGGAGGGGAGGGCTCGTACATAGATCCCTCCCAGGACACACTCACATACCGAAGGACATTCGGGGCAAAAAAAAAATAAAAATACGTATGAAGTAAAGTGGATGTGAAAGGACTCGCTTCGTTTGCCACTATATATGTTTGTATATATCGAGTTATGTGTATGTGCTTGTATATATCCAGAGGTATATATTCGCCACTTGTTGTTGTAAGTCAGTTGTCGATGTGTCCTTAAAGGACATCTATGTGTGGATATTCTAGAGTTCCTGCAGTTCAAGGACCCATCAAATGGGGTTTTACTAGGATTTATTAATATCTATAATCCTATTAAAGCTTCAAGAAAAAAAAAAAACTTTACTCAAATTCCTATCTGCTTTGAATGAGATATGGTAATATCCCTATCTACTTCAAAATACTACTGTCCCTAACTACTTTAAGTTAGCTTTCCTTCTTGGGATCTTACAATTAATGAAACATATTTAATATATATCTATTACTTTATTTTACTAAATACGAAGAGTAGTATTTCTCATTTAAAGTACATATATGGATACATCCATTTATATGGATACATCCATTTATATGGACACATCCATATATGTACTTTAAATGAGAAATACTACTCTCAGTATGTACTTAAAGTAAGCTTTTCATCTTGGGACCTTAATTTCTATGAAACCTATTTAGTATAACCAAGGATCTCTAAGATTCCAAGCTTGCTGCAGCTATTTTGGAATGCATCTTGGAAGGTCCTTTGTTCCTACCAACATTTCCGATTACCAATTCCGATTGGTTTCCGATTGCCCGAGAGTCCTCCTCGCACGAACACACAAATCCCTCTTTTATCCCCATGGCCATAAACGAAGTCTGCCAATACAAAAAGAAGGCGGTGTACTGAGAGTCAGCCTCCCATTTTCCCATTTTCCATTTCCCATCTCCCATTCCCCCGTTCCCCCGTCCTGGTGCAGAGGGATACCCGCAAGGTCTTGGCAGGATGGAGGGTTCGAGGGAGTCAGTGTCGACGCACTCAGAACAGAACTGAACTGAACTGAACAGGACATGGACATGGACAGCCATGGAGAGCAGCGAGAAGAGGAGACTCGACTCGACTCGTCGTCCTTCGTACTCGTCGTAATAACGAGTTGGGGGGGAGGGGGGCTAAGGGAAGCACAGCCAGAGGTTCCTCTGCCGAGGACTACAAACGATGATGATGACGAGGACGAGGACGACTACGACGGCTACGACGACGACAATGTCCTTTCACATTTGTCGTTTTGCCCGAGACGATGGCTTCAGCTTTAGTCCCCTGCCTCCGTCCCCGACCATGTCCTGTCCATGTCCTGCCTGCCTGTCTGTCTGTGTGTGTGTCTGTATCCGAGAGGGGGTGGCTGCCTAGGGGGCGGCATAAAAAAGTTTACTTGTCTGCGATGCTGTCTGCCCCAAACTGCTGCCAATTTTTATGCGCTCCCTACGTCGCTTTCTTTTTTGTATTTTTTGTATTTTTTGTATTTGAGAACGAACGAACGGGAGAACATGCCACCCTTAGCTGGGCCACCCCCTACGCCCGACACCCTACTCTTTTTTCGGCTGCTGCTTTATTTCATTTCATCTTCACTTTCGGGTTTCGTTTTCTTTCTTTCTTTCTGACGTGTATAGATTTTTGTTCGGTAGGGATGATTGCCAGCCAGGCAGCCAGGCAGCCAGGAAGGGGGGTGGATGGGGCTGTTCTGGAGGAGGAGCCGTCGCCATCGTACATTCCGATTCAAGGATATTTCCCGATATGTGTAAAAAGAAGAGCCAGCAGCAGAGAGGAGATGGAGCCGGGCAAAAAAAAATAAGAAAAAAAGTGAAATAAAATAAAGAGAAACTCGAGGCGAAAGAAATAAAGGACGGGAGGACTTCGGGAGGTCCTAGGAGTCGAACTCGCTCTCTTGCTCGCTCTCGTGTGTGTGCGGGGCTCCTGTTCTTGATTGCGCGCGTTAGCAGAAATGAAAATCGGGAGGAAAATATATATACAAAAAAAGAAAAAAAGAAAACAAAATAAAAACGAAAAAAAGAAGAGAAGAGCGAGGGAAAAATGAAAGAAAAACGAAGTTGCAGAAGAAGAAGCAATCGCGGCATATAAGTAAGAAAAAAAACGTAAAGTAAAGTAAAGTAAAGTAAAGTAAAGAAAAAATAAGAAAATAAGGGAATTTATTTCTTTTGGAGCGCGCGCAGGATTTTTGCCATTTTTCTATATATATACATATAGATGTATACATGGGCCAGCAATCCATACATAGCCCCATGCATATACATATAGATATATAGATATATAGATATTTGTGTGCATGCCATTATATACCATCCAGAATGGCTGGAGCACTTTTCTGAATAGCTTTGGCCGTGTACATGGCAATAAATTGCCCTCTGCCAGCGCTATTTGATGATTTTAATGCTCCCTATCCCTATCCCTATCGCCTATCCCTCTCACTTCCTGAACCTGAACCCGGCCCACTCCCCGGACGGACTAACCTCACGTAACTCGGCTACTTGAGTGGCTATGAGGCTGAGACTTGACGCGGGCTTAAGCCCCCGCCCGGTCCATCAATAATAACTGAGAATCTCGAGAGTTCTAGCCGGCTTAGTGGGCAGGAAGCATCCCCATGGCAACTAACCCAAGTAACTTGACTTCTGTCTTGGCTAAAGATCTGAAACTTGGCACTAAAAATCCTTAAGTTTAATAAACTAATATATACCAAAAACCAAACAGATTCCCTTATGAGGAACTTTAATAATGACAAAACTAGACAGCTAACCCAAGTAACTCGACTTTTGTCATGGCTAAAGATCTGAAACTTAAAACTATAAACCCTTAAGTTTAATAAACTAATATATACCAAAAACGAAAAAGATTCTCACACGAGGAACTTTGATAATGAAAACTAAGACAGCTAACCTCAAGTAACTCGACTTCTGTGCCAGCTATAGATCTGAAACTTGGTACTATTAACGGGTTAGTTAAGTAAACTAATATATACCAAAAACGAAAAAGATTCCCACATGAGCAGACCTAATAATGATACAACTAAGGAGCCCAGCCTCAAGTAACTCGACTTCTGTCATGGCTAAACATCTGAAACTTGGCACTATAAACCCTTAAGTTAAGTAAACTAATATATACCAAAAACCAAACAGATTCCCACATGAGCAGCCTTAAAAATGATAAAACTAATAACCCAACCTCAAGTAACTCGACTTTTGTGCCAACTATAGATCTGAAACTTGGCACGATCAAAGCTTCGATTGAGAGGTTAAGACGTATAAACAAATCAATGGAATGCCCACATGCAAAGCCATAATAACTGAACCCGAACATGTATCAAAATCAAAGAAAAGAGGCAGAGAAACAAACAGAAGCGAAGCCACATTTATGGCGATCGCGCAGCTTAAAACATCCGGTAGTTAAACAATCTTACAATGAGCCTAAGCTCGTCTAAGTTGACTTCAATTATCAGAGACTCGGTTCGGTTTCGGTTTGGGTTTGCTTTTGGTTTTTGGTTTGGGAATGGGAATGGGAATGGGAATGAGAATGGAATTGGGATTGTCTCGTCCGGCGGCCAGATAATAATCATTAGTATGATCAATTGCTCGGACCCGGGCCCGGGCTGAGCAGAAAAAGTGTTGCGTTTAACTGGTAAATCAGTTCGACTAGACTCGGACTGAGATATGATGAGACGAGAGATCCACGCCGGACGTTGGCCAGCGGAAAGACACTTAATTGAATTCGATTTGACGACTGGCACTGAGCGGGTCCGCTCCGCTCCGACTTTGGCATGTCAATGTAGAACAAACGGAAGTCGCTCCAAAAATAAATTGAAAGCGAGGCTCTGGCTCAGGCTGAGCTACAGCTACAGCTTCAGCTTCAGCCCGAAAATCAAAGGCAATCAGCAGTCGAAACAAAAGTCGAAACAGAAGCGGGGCCAACATTTTATTGTTCTACTCCGCAGACACATCCACATCCACCTCCATAGCTGGAACCCGAGAGTGTGGGCAGAGGCTGCTTCCTGTCTTCATCATAAAAAATCAAAGTAATAATGCGTGTACTTGCGTTTGCCACTTTATAGATTTATTAGGCCCCGTAGTCTCGGTAGTCTCTGGGTATATAGTCCCTTTTCTGTTGCCTCAGTTTTTATGCTCAACGGAAATTCAAATTAAAATTGAATGCCACAAGGGGAGAGTGCAGTTCCAGTTCGGTTCTGATGCTGGTTCTGGCTCTGTTTCAGACTCCTCTCCCGACAATGATGCGTTTCGCGCCCGCCTTTAATTTGATTTCTCCAGTCGAGTTGGGATTTGCATAAGACAGAACCTCTATGCCGCGGATCGAACATTAACTCCCAGGTTCTGGGTATTAAGTGCGCTGCGCGGGCGTGCATATAAATCAAAGTGCGGACTTATGTTTCTTCAACAATGAAATATGTGATTCAATGACTTCCTCCCAATTAAAGGCTCCGCTCTCAGTCTATTTTTGGCTTCTTTAAGGCATATTACAGAGCTCATTTTCGGGGGTGATAGGTGTGCTCCGGATCTGGCCATATATCATATCTGCGACGAATTCAATGAGATGCGGCGCGGGATCTCTACAGATCTGGGAACTGGGGAAGTGTTATGTCCAACAGATGTTCGATAAGTGCAACCAAAACAATCATTTCAGGGGTAGGCTCCTTCTGTCCCATAAAAAACTATTAAGCAAAGGAACTTAAAACAAATATTCCCTGAACTAATGAAGGGTTTCCACCATTTCCTGGCTTTCTTTTATACTATTACTTACTTATATCTTTGGAGTTTGGATTTTATAAGTTGTAGGATCACACATACCTGTAAATAAATTAAAGAAAATATATTAGTTATAAGATTTAGATTAGATTAAGAGTTCAAGTTTAATATTTCAACAATTTCTGGGGAAATAAATTAAACAAAAGGTATTAGTTATAAGATTTAGATTAGATTAAGAGTTCAAGTTTAATATTTCAACAATTTCTTTGGGAATTCTTTGAATTTAAAGGGCCTTGAGGGGAGTTCTCGAGTGGGCTTAAAGCTTAAAGCCGCCGCCCAACTGTTGCCACCCCGAAAAGAGTGAAATGTTCTAATTAAAGCCAGCAGTAAAAGGCACAAACAACACACACAGACACACACAGGGCCAAAAACCAGACGGGGAAAATGTGCCAAGAGGCAACAGCAAATGCCGGGCGATGATGATGACGCCGTCGCCGTCGCCGTCGTCGTCGGCAGTGAAAACTAACCTCAGACAACAAAACAATAACGAAAATTCTAAGCAAGCCGACAACGACGACGTCGTCGGCCTGGCCTGGCCTGGCCTGGCGAAAAACTAGCAAAAGAAATTAAATTTAAAGGAAAATGAGAACGCAAAGAGTCCTGGGCCTGGGACGCCCCGAAAAAAAAAAGGAAACCATAGCCTAGTGTAAGGCGCCCATGGAGTAAATTAAACGCTCTCCCGGCTCTCTCTCCCGACTCTCTCTCTGGCAGGCAAAGTAGCAAAATTAGTAGCAAAAAGCAGGAAGGCAGAAAGGAGCCGAGCAAAAGACGAAGACATGGGACTCCATGCCACGCCGTGTGGAGTAGTGGAAAATGCGGGGTTTTCCCAAAGACAGAAGGCACTGTTGGTTGGCTTTGTTGCTGTTTCTGTTTCTGTGTGTGTTCTCAGTGTTTTTTCAAATATTTTTGTGTTTGTTTGTTGCCTGTCTTAAACTTAGACCACGTCCTTGAGCTTCAATATGCCAGGATATACGTATATATGTATATATGGGAGAGAGAGCGGGTAAGTCAGAGTGTGTGTGTTTGAGCCTACATCTAAAAGGCTGAGACAACTTTAAAGCCAGGAGCAACAGCTTAAAGGCGGCCTAAACGCAATTGTGGGTCAAAGTTAATTCTCAAAAATATTTCGAACTCAAAGGCATTATTTTTAAAGCATTTTATAATTTTTGTAGGAAGTTCTTGGAGTCAAAATGAATTCCTAAAAATATTTTCAACTGGAAGCCCTATTTTTAAAGCATTTTATTATATTTGTAAGAAATTCCCAGTGCCAAAAATAATTCCTAAAAATAATACCCACTGGAAACCTTATTTTTAAAGCATTTAATTATATTTTTAAGGAGTTCCAAGAATCAAAGTTAATTCTTAAAAATAATTCAACTTAAAAGCCTTTATTTTTAAGACATTCCTAAAAATATTTTCAACTTGAAGCTCTATTTTTAAAGCATTTTGTTATATTTGTAAGAAATTCTAAAAGTCAAAATGAATTCCTAAAAATGATTCCCACTAGGAGCCTTATTTTGAAAGCAACTTCTTATTGGTTGGAATTTGTTATATTTTTTGGATATTATTTTTAAGAAAGCATATCCTTTAAATTTAATTTAGAGAAAATTAGAATTTCCTTTTTATTTAAAATAAAATATTTATTTATTTAGCAACCTCTTTCTATTTTATTTAAATATTTTCAAGCAGCAAATCTGTATCTTTAAGGTATTGTAACTGTTGCTTAAAGACTCCTTCTGTGAATGCTAACTGTAAACACACACACACACACTGAAACACTTTTAATTACGCACGTTTTGCGGTGGCGACAGAGAGAGACAGACAGCGACTGTGTGTGGGCACCCAGCAGGCAAAGCCAGGCAGTGCGAGCGAGATGGGTGGCAGCTGCATGTGCGCGTCTCGGAAAATGCCGCATGAAACGCATGATTCTACCCCCCCCACCAGCCACGCCCCCTTCTGCTGCTGCATTGGATGTGTCCTTGAAAGTTTTTGGCATAGTTTTTGGCTGGCACCAAAACACAGGCCAAAGCAGTTAATGCTCTCTAAAAACCTACTATGCTGTGTTAGTGTGTGTGCGTGGAGGTTAATGACACTTGTAGTAGCTGGTCACACTAGGTTTAAGGGAACAGCAGCAGGTGTCACTGGCTTTGGCCACCCTATCTTATTATCCAAGGGTTAAAAGCAAACAGTAAGCATTATCTCTCTAATTACCCAAAGGTTAAAGCTAAACCCTCTTAACTTGGTCACACTAACCTCAACAAAAAGGCACTCGGCCACACTAAACACACAAAAAAATAGCCTCAGATGGCCACATTAATTAATAATATTCCTTAGAGCATGGCAATAATATTAAACTCATCTAAATAAATGTAAATTACCAATAAAAACAAGCATGGCCACACTAGTCTATAAAACTATAAAACCATTAACTTGAAACCTATGATTCGGCCGAAAAATCAAATTAAACACTCGAAACCCTTCGGCACAGGCCGGCGGCCACTTAAGATTCATCAGAGTTGACCCTCTCGTTGTTTTCTCGGTTGTTTTGCCTAGTTTTATGGAAGCCGCTGGCTGTGGATGGCTTGGCTTATCATAAGCCACCGATCTGGGCCAAGAGCATGATATGACAGAAATTATGACTTCATAAACGGTTTACTCGAAGCGAAAAATCATAATAAATAAATAAATAAACACACACCACGCACCGAGAGGATTCAATAGAAATTTACCCAAAAACTCGGCTCGAACTCTCAGACCCTTCTTTGGGCCTGCCAAAAATGTTTGGCAATTAAGGCGGCGGGAAAAGTTTGGCCCCAAAAACATTATATCATAATTAAAGGGAATACGAGTAATATGTGCTTATCAGTGCTTGCCAATTATGAGAGCGGGGGGGAGATCGGTGGTCCTGCCCTCGCTTTTATGACCTCTTAAATATTTATGGATGCCCCGATACCGCAGCCAAATGAGCAAAACTATCATGGACACGGCCATTAAGTCAAAGCCGAAGAACCCCCATTGCCCGGAAAAATAAAATCAGCAGACACCACAAGAAACGGAGAGGGAACGAGAAGAACTATTTGAAATAAATTTTAACAAATTAACAGTGGCAACTAATCCCCGAAAACATAACAATGGGCCAACGCCCACGCGTTTCGGCCAAGAGCATCCACTATTGGCAATCACCATAAATTGTCACAACTGATATCCTAGACTGTGGCGCAGATACAGATATACTATATCTGCGTACTTATAGATATACCTAAAAGTTATAAAATTTTATGACAAACTTTGCTTTCCTTTGTCTTCGCTCGCTCGCTCGCTCGCAAGACTTTCAATAAATTTTCGGTTTTCTGAAAGCCCAGTAAAAATTATTATTGGCCCGAGTGAGTGTGCGAGGTGTTTGAAAATTTATTTGCCTGGCCGATCGAAATATTGTGAAATCAAAAAAACAAATAAATTAAAAGTAGAATGAATATAGAATAAAATTATAAAACATAGCAAAGGCAGCACCATCGAGACATGTGAACAGCGACAGAACAAAGCGTGCAGTGCGCTCTAGTTCCCATCGAAGAATCAGAAGAATTAGTTCTCCCCCCACCAACCCCAACCCCAGTCTGGGCCCAACAATGGGCCAACCGAAACTATGCCAAATTGGTGGAGAACTGGGCCTCGACATCGAAGAACTCGAGGAACTGAAACCGAAACTAAAATTCAAATTCTATCGATGTGTGTTGGATATTTTCAGATCATCTGATCGCCTCGTCATGTGTCTCGGTCCCATCGAAATCGAAATCGAAATCGTGTATGTATACATATATATTTAGTACAATATAATACCTTTTAATTTAATATGCAGCTGACGTGCTGCGCTCTGCGCTCGGGCGATCTACGATCAGTGGGCTTTGTTCGGGTTCGGGTTTTTCGGTTGAAAATAAAATAAATCGAAATGACAGATCATTAAAATTTACAACAACGCCCGTATATAGACCCGATTCCGATCCCAGCCGCCATCGGTTCTGGGCATTATTTTTTTTTTTTCTTCTGGTAGCCAGCCACCGAGTTTATATTTGTCGTTGTCGATCAGTTTTTATGTCGTTCGATATGGCAGCAGCGAAAATTTTTTATTAGCCTCTTCATTCCCCATTCCCCAGTGACGATGGCTGCCAACAAGTGCAATTTGATTTTATGCATCTCAGTCGGATCGGTCGCTATATGTACATATATATATGTTCCTTGTTCGTGCTGGCTCTTTCGGAATTTCATTTTTGTTTTTTTTTTCAGAATCTCTGAATCACGTAGAGTTGCAGATGCACCAAATAAAAAAAATTAAATGAGATCATCACAATTTGGCAAATGACAAGCTGGAAGGACTAGACTCTTTAAGAATTAGTTGGAGTTTTTTCTTATTTTTTTTTGCTGTAAGTGGCTTTATTTTTCCCCCGAAACACACATTTTCCTAGGGCCCCCGAAAAGCCATAAATTAATAAATGAAGATGTTGGGGGATACATTAAAAAACTGTTTCACGCCCCCCTTGCCATATATATATATATATATTTGCTCCCCCCATCAATGAAATGCATAATATTTACGTCCATAATTTCTTCTAATATTTTCAACAGCTGAGCAACACACACTCGACTCGACTCTGGTGTGCTGTGTGTGCGTGTATAATTGACACTCAATTATTCGAAATATATATCGTGTGTGTAGGGGAGTGAAGAAGGCATTACGCTCTGCCATTATCCAAGCTACTTAGCAACCGTTCAACTGCCACTTGTTGGAGGCCCAACACAACCCCACATTCTTCTTTAAAACTAACAACAAAAAGCAGAGAAACCGAACTAGCTAATAACAGCCAGGGGCCACTTGAGGCCACATATATAGAGAGTAGAGTGGCACAAAAGATTTCCGCTGACAAAAACAGCAGCGAACAAAATCTCTTTCTTCTTTCAGAAAAAAAAAGAGAAGAAAAATTGAAGCACGATTGATCACATTGATCGCTGGCTGCCAAGTTGTGTGTTGTGCGAGTGTGTGCGAGTGTGTATCTAAACAGACAAAGTATTTAGTAAAACACAAGCACCAACAAATATCCCCAAGAAGAGCTGTCACTGCTACCAGCTACTGCTGCTGGGCACTGAGAGAAATTAAAGGGTTTTTTGGGTAGTAAGAAATATAACAAAACTTTACTTGGGGATTTAAGTTTATAACTAGAAATTTATTTAAATATTTAGATGTTTAAGAATGATATTCATGATAAGTTTCTACATTTAAAATAAATGCCAGCAGATGGCGTTTAGCCTAAATAGTTTGTTGCGAATTTTAGTGCACTGTTAAAGGAACATTGTTTCGGGTTTAAGTTTTTCTAGTTCGAGATTTCTCAGATCAAACTAGGAAACAGTTTTAGGGTAAAATAAATATTTTAATTTTAATATTTTAGTTTAATATTTTTTTATATTTGAAGTAAATG
Source organism: Drosophila lacteicornis (assembly GCA_008044355.1). NCBI lineage: Eukaryota > Metazoa > Arthropoda > Insecta > Diptera > Drosophilidae > Drosophila > Drosophila lacteicornis. Next base: position 142,833 of record VNKF01010723.1, read on the forward strand.
CCAACAGATGGCGCTAAGCCTAGTTGCTTGAGAATTTTAGTGCACTGTTACAGGAACTTTGTTTTGTTTTTAAGATCTTTTAGTGCCAGATTTTTCAGATCAAATTAGAAAAGAGTTTTAAGGTAAAAGAAATATTTTAATTTTAATATTTTAGTGTACTTTTTTCCTATTTAAAGTAAATGCCAGCAGATGGCGCTAGACCTGATCCGATGGTTGAGAATTTTAGTGCACTCTTACAGGAACTTTGTTCCGTTTGTAAGTTATTTTAAGACCCGATTTCTCAGATTAAATTAGGAAACAGTTTTAAGGCAAAAGAAACATAATAAATATTTATTAGATTAGTTGAATATTTTTCCTAAATTATTTTTATTTATTCCAATTTCTCGCAGTGCTTGCCCGATCTCTGTCTCCCCATCTCATTGTCGCTGTACATTTGCAGCTCTGATCTATATAATAATTCATATGTTTAAGCATTATTTTGGGCACAACAAGAAGATGATCTCGCACAAAGCAGCTTGGAAAAGGCCGCGTCAGCAGAAGCAGAAATCTATCTAGTGAAGAGGGGCCTGGAGTTTCCAAGTCTTCCCAGCGAAGCTCCAGCTCCACTGAAAATCACTTGCTTGATGAGAATTTTTCCGGGACTGGTTCGTATGTAGGCGGTATCGCAGCCCAGAGATCTGAAAATCGAACTCTTGAGTTATTTCGCCTCTCGAGTTCCCTATTCCCTTTGAGTTCTATCAATCGTTGAAGTTGCATTTCACAGAAAAGCAGCCAGAGATGAAAAACGATATGGTAAGCAAAGAAGTCAGAAGAACTGACGAGTTACAAAAATCGTGTGATCAATATATATATATATATGTATATATCGGAGAAGTAAAAGGGAGCCGGAGGCGGCGAGGAAAAAGAATCTAAATATAGGGAAGAGGGCAGCCACATGTGCGCATTGTTTGTCACTGTGTTTTTCAGCCACCGTGCGGCAATAATTAAAAACATAAAAAAACATCGAACAAACTAAAGAACGCTGAATGCTGGAAGAAACTCAAAGGGAGAGAAGGGAAGGGATGGGAAAGGAAAGGGTATTTTGCCTACTTAATCATTGTCTGTGTGCGTGCAACATGCAGCAAGCTCCTGCCCCCGGCCTCATCCTCTCTCCTTACTTGATTTGATTTACGCCTGCCAATGCTTTATGATTGAGTGGGGCATACTGGCTCGGCTCTCGCTCTCCGGAGATAAAACGCATAAATGTGTTTTTATTTTACTCGGGAACGGGAACGGGATCGGGATCGGTTCCCCTCCATTCCCATTCCCATCGCATATGCCGCAGATATATTTTCCGCTTTGTTTTTTCTCTGCTTTTTTTTTTTTATTTTTTACGTCTGTTGCCTTGCAATGAGGCGCAGCATTTTGTGGCATGCTGCAGCTAGAAAATGCAAAAAACAAATACACGAAAAAACTGACAAAAAAAAGCGAGAATTTAATCCCAGCTGTCCACAAAAAATAATACCGAAGGGTAGGCAGCCATCGAATATATAATTTCGTTTCGATTTTTTTTTTTTTTTTTTTTTTTTTTTTTGGGAATTGTGCTCAGCTCATTGAATAAATCAAACTCATTTGCATACCAACTGATAAATTATAGCGAAACAGGCCCGACAATTGACAAAACTGGCCCAGGACGAGGACGAGGCCAATCCCAGGAGCAACCCTTCTAGGACTCTCCTCTCTCCCTGCAGGGGAAAAAGAGCAACCACCCATGTGAAAGGGTCAAACAGCAGCGTCAGAAGATTTCAGGTCAGAAGCCCGGAGAGTCTACGGGAATTAATCGAGACACAAGATACCAGCGGGACCGGTTCTCCTTCTCAAAGGGATTATACATATAAAATCACATGGAATCCTTATGGAACTCGAAACAAATGAAATTAATTCGCTTAGGTTAACCAGAGAGAATTTATGTAAAAAATAAAAATACATGGAGTTCTAGTACAAAAACCTCTCTCTTATCTGGAACTATGTGCTATCAAAACACATAACGGCCGCAGTGCAAAACCGCAAAACCGATATGGATATGGGATACCGGAATCTTGGGCGAAATTTCACATAATTAATTATATAAACATTTGCGAGGCGCTACCCGCGCTGCCATATTTTTTTTGTGTATTTGCAACTATAAAGCTCAATCGAGCGTCTGTCGATTCCAATGAAAAGCTGAAAAACTGGCATAAAATGGGGGGGAAAATGGGGAAAATAGGAAAAATGGCCAAATGTTGATTTAGCTTGAATCTAGAGGCTACCCCTAGGTAAACACACAGCAAAAGTTATGCCACATCAAATATTTCAATAACATCAAATTAAACATAAAACTGCTTTGTACACACGGCCAGTGGGAATGCGAATGGGAATGGATTGCAAATGGTAACAAGCACTCAAAAGTCAAAGCGAATTAAATTCTAAACTAATTTTCATGTCGTGCCAAAAATAATAAAAAAAAAATGAGAGAAAAAAGCGAAAAAAAAAAAGAGCGCGCCAGACGGCAGACGAATGCATATTGAAGAGTCGTCTTCTGGCGTTGGCGTGTGGGCGTGGGCCAACAACTTAATTAAGGCATCAATAAAAAATTGTAAAAACATCTAAACACAGCACCAGAAATGTAAATGTAACTGTGCAAAAATTTTTGGGGCCAGGAATTCTGCGTAAAAAGATCAAGAGAGAGAGAGAGCAGCAGCTCCCTAATGGATCCTTGATCCCCTCGGCGGCCCGTTGCTGCCAATAATGATGATTCCTTTTTAATGTGCACTCCCCGGGCGTTGGTCATTACTCAACAAACGGACTTGGCTTCTTTTTTAGCATCTGTAGTATTTTTTTATTTTATTTTTTAGCATTCAGCGTATCGATCACAACACAAAATGTTGCCAATATAGCAACGGATCCTCCCGGGGCCTCTGACTAAAACTCAAAACTCATCATCATCATCATCGCCGTGGTCAGTTCGGTTCTCGAAAAAGGGGCGTGCACAAAATGATATTTTATTCAATATCCTCAGACTGAGACTCAGACTGGGACTCTGGCCTGGGTTCCCCTTAACGATTTGTCCTTTTCAAGCGAGAAAAACTCGGCGCGTAGGAAATCAAATTGATGGAGAGACTCAGAGACTCAGAAACTCAGAGACTTGGTACTGCCATCCATTGATGGCGCACATGAGAAACCTGAAATTAAAAACTCATAAGATATCGACTGATATATTGAGCTGCACAAATTACTGACAACTGAAAGATGAAAGAGGAACCAGCGCACAGAAAAAAAAAAACAAAGAGAGATTTCCAAGACAGGTTTGCCCCATCCTGTACCCCTTTTTTCCCTCTCTTCGCTTACTTTTCCTATATCCCATATCCCTCCCGTATATATATGCATATAAAAAGACAATTAGTTGTTATTAAGTTGTACACAAAAGCCGTCGAATCTTTTCTTTGCCGCTTCTTCATTTTTGGCATCGCCTGGGCCAGGCTTTTGTGAGACTCTCGTCAGTCGACGACTCCGTTCGTCTAGATGCGGAATTAATGATGCAATGACAATTGATGCACACCACGCAAAGCGCATTTAGCATTTATGATATTTATGCTCAATTAGTGTTAGCTGGATATCTCTACCCCCCAGCGCTCTACGAAAGTGTGAAGTTTCAGCTCGATTTGATGGCTCCCAGCCGAGTTACATGGGATGCCAGCTGAATACCATTATATATTCACTGATTAGGGTATTTGGCAAAACTATGCCAAGTTTCAGCTCGATTTGGTGGCTCCAGGCTGAGTTACAAGAGGTTTTTCAATGGTAAGGATGGTTAGGAACTGTCTGATTTGAACGGAATGTGGTATATTTACTAATTAGGGTATTAGCTTTAAGTATGTAAATATTCAGCTCGATTTGGTGGCTCTAAGCTGAGTTACAAGAGGTTTTGAAATGGTAAGGATGGTTAGGAACTGTCTGAGCTGAACCAAATTTGGTATATTTACTGATTAGGGTATTGGTTAAAAGTATGCAAAGTTTCAGCTCGATTTGCTGGCTCCAAGCTGAGTTACAAGAGGTTTTTAAATGGTAAGGATGGTTAGGAACTGTCTGAGCTGAACGAAATTTGGTATATTTATAGTTACTTAAAGAATCTATAAGTTCTTATATGTTTTAATACAAATTTGATCACTTTAAGGTCACTCCATGGACCGGGGGTATTGGAAAATCACCTAATTATATCCACATGGGAAGTTTTGAAGTGCGTTTCGATGATTAGTTGCCCCAAGTTAGCTGGAGGACTTCAATTAGCTTCAATGGCTATTCATAATTAATGCCATAAAACCGGAAAAGAGAGGGGAAACGGCAAATGATCATAATAAAAATTGATCAAGCACACAGACACACACTCGCACACAGTTCATGAACTCAATTTTTAATAATAATTTCCAAATGATTTTTTATTTCACATTATTAGTTGTTGCGTGGCTCAGATCGAGTTCGGGTTCAGATAGATCGGCATCGCTCCCACCCACCACCGCCGAACCAAGCGAGCTTTTAATTGTTCGATTTTCATTTCGAATTCGTCTCGTTTCGTCGCGTTGTTATAGATACTTTGCCAGATACAGATACAGATACAGCTACAGCTACAGCTACTATGCGCTGTGGATATTTCGGTGGCTGCCGCTGACTCTGTGCCTCCGTTGTGTTTTAATTTCCGTGCTGACAAATTAATTTAATTATATTAACATATCTTTCCAGCGATCGAACGATTGAACTGACTGAAAAATATTTTCGTCGCTGCCTCGCATCTGTATCTGTATCTGCTGCTCTGTGTGTGGGTGGTTCGGTTCGAGTTCGGTCTTCGGTCGCTCTGCCAGTGATTCTTAATATTAACCCCTTTATTTTATTTGTATATTTTTTGTATTTTATTTCCTCCGGCCTCCGGCCTCTCTGTGACTCATTAGCCCGGGCTGCTGCTGCTGCTGCTGCTGCTGCTGCTGCTGCTGCTGCTGCTGTGGCGGTGGGTGAATTGCACTTAAAACGCTAAAAATTATACGACACACGCCGGCCGATCCGTATCTGTATCTATGTATCTCTGCGGCTCTATGTGCTCAAGGGCTTAGAGAGACACAACCCCTTGCCGGCTGGCTGTCCTGGCTGCTCATTTTCGGCAGGACTCGACGCCATCTTTGAAAAAATTAAAACTTTATACCCTATAAACTATCAATGCCCCTGCAGTATCTGTATCTGTATCTGCATCTGCATCTGCGATGGTACTTGGTGGTGGTGGCTATACTACAAACCGGTTTCAATTCGATTAAAACGGAACCCAAAGCGTCAAAAAAAAAAACTCGAATTTCTATCATCTTTTTGGGTCTTTTCTTTTTTTGCCAGCAAATGCATTTGGCAATTAGCTTTGTTTTGTTTCCATTTTCCAGTTTTTCAGTTTTCCGGATCAGCAGAAATCAATGACAAACCTCCTCTTACTTCTACTTCTACTTCTAGTAATTGTAGAAGCCAAAAACTCGGTTTCGGTTCGATGTTAATGGGTCAAGTTTATAGATTGCATTACGGAAATTCGTTTTTTCTTTCTTGCTCTTATTATTTTTCTTGATTTTTTATACTATAGCTATAGCTTCGTTACTCTTTTGGCTTTGTTGTTGCCTTTCGTTCTATATTTAATGACCAAATTTTATGTTAATCAAGCACATTTTTATTGTTGGCTTTTTGTTAAATTTTCGATTTCGATTTGTGTCAATTTTTTGTCGCTCTGTTCTTGAACGAAGCGAGAGCCAATGTAAATAAATAAATATAAAAAAAGAAACCTATTTCATCAACTCATTTGGACAGCTGTAGACGGCGTCTGCGGCTTTGTTTAATTTACTTAATAAACTTCTATTTTTGGTTTGGCAAATTAATAACCGCTGCCAGAGTTCCCCGAGTTCTAATTCGAGTTGATCGGCTTCGGTATTGATCCATTGATTGCAATCGATCATCGGCAAAAGCTTTGCCCAACGATCGTTAGGAACAGAAAGCCAGAGAAAAAATGTATAAAAAATATATTAAAAAGGAGGAGAAACACCCCATATATCTTGGCCGTCCTAACGAGTTCTGCGGCTTCGCTTTCGATGGGTTCCAGGGAACAAAAAATATAGATTTATAATCCGGTTTGGCTTATTTTTATTACCTTATTGATTGCAGCAGCTTGCAAAAATGTGGCCACAGAGAAAATGGCGATTCACCGACGGCAAATAGTATTTACCCACTCCTCTCTCTGTCTGAGTCTGGATCTTTCAGGATCAATCGAAGAGAAGAACTCCAATTAAAAATGCACCGGCTGTCGACGCGCGGTGCAACCTAATTAACTTGCCAAGCCGCCCATACATTACTATATGTATATATAGAATATGGGAATACTCAAATATATGAGTTGATATTTCCATGTCTGGTCTGGCAGCAGTTTTCTTTTTTCGTTTTTTGTTTTTAATGTTATTTTGCCGCCTTATTTGTTGAGAGTCTGGCATTTGGCCAGCGAAATTTTGCAGCGTCGTCTGGTGGCCCCCTTCCCGGAATTTTCCCGATTTCCCGACAGCTCCCAGCCTCCCTCCGATCTGTTCGGATCTCAGTTAGTCAAGCAATAAATTGTTCACTTATTGCGGGCTTGTTGCACTTTGCATTTTTCCTCCTTTTGTTTTGTAAACAAATTTTGTGCAAAAATCAATAATAAATAATTTTTACAACAAGAAATTAGACAACAATAACTGGGAGACCCGACTTGGGCCCAGTCCGGAGGAGCAGCAACAATAAAAACACATTTGCCGTAGACACGCAAACTCAATTAGTTAACTTAAGTTAAGTTAAGCAGTTACGAGGGGGCGGCTCTGGGGGGCGGCCCGGGGGTTATTGTTGTCAGTTGTGGGAGTTGGATGCGATCGCAATGGATATTGGATATATGTGGATTTCAGGGAAGCCCTAATAATTTCTGAGACTGGAATTCTATTTGAATTTATTGGTATTTAATTGGGTTTAAATAAATTATTATTTGCATTTTTTGATTGATATTTCGGGGATTACTTTAATACTGTCACTAAGTAAATTAATAATTGCTGATGAGAAACTGGATTTGGAGTGACTTTACAAATATTTGTTTGTATTATTTAAAATGTAGTTAATGTTAATTATAAATTATTAATGAGAAACTGGATTTAAAATGGCTTTACAAGTATTTCTTTTTATTATTTGATATGTAGTTTAATGTAATTTTGTACATATATTTATTTATATTATTTTAAAAATACTTTAATGTAATTTTCAATAAAAGAATGTTAATAAGTTATTATTATTGAGAAACTGGATTTACAACGGCTTTACAAGTATTTATTTTTATTATTTAAATGCGATTAATTTAATTTTAAATTATACATATAAATTCTTTGAAATTATGCAAGCCAGCAATAGAAACTTTTATTTTAAGGCTTAAGTTTATATTATATTTGGATCAAACTATTACTTACAGGTGCAACTTTATTTTGTATTCATATTAAATACCAAAAATATTTAACCAATTAAATTTCACCTGTTCTTAAACCTTTTCAAGACTGATAATATTTGACGAGAAATATTTAGAAACTTCAGCCTGCAGGTGTTATGACACCTCTTCCTATATGAGCTTTATTTCTTGCATTTATAAAATATTAATTCCATTGCACATACACTTTATTTTCTCATAACTTCTGTTGTTGTTTTTCCCCCGATTTATTTTTGTTTATAAACACTGCATTTTCATTCATTTAAAATTCACCAAGAGACCTCTACTCCCCATTCCCATTAAATGCCAAGCAAGACAGGGAAAAATTCCAAGATTCTCAGGCATGTGACCAGAGACCGAGCGCATGGTGATATCCAAATATTTTTAGCTTCCCTCCAAGAAGAAACCGATTGGAGAAGAATTGGTAGCTGCGTAGCTAGGGGCTTACCTGTTGCCAAAATTGTGCCAATAAATAAATTTGCTCCTTTTTGAAAAACCAATCGTTGATTGATTGAACAGCCGTCAGATCCATATCGGCTGTCCCAGCGGCTTGTGGCAATGTTGGCTGCATTCGTGGGCTTTCTTCAGTGTTCTTCTCAGTCAGTTGTATCTTTCGTTCTTCAATTGTCTTCGGATTGTTCGGTTGTTGTTCCTTTTAGCGATTGCCAATATTATTGCCAATATTCGATTGGCTAAGGCCTGGCATTTGGGGAAAACACACCTCCTTTTTCTTAGTTAGTTTCGTTTTAGTTTTTAGTTTTGGTTTTGTTTTTTTAATTAGTTTTGGTTTTAGTTTTAGTTTTAGCTTTTGTTAGTGGTAGTTTTGTCACTGTTTTGTCATCACATTTACACCTTAAGTATGCTATTTGTTACTGTTGCTTTTACGTGCCCAAAAAAATTCATAAAATACATAAATAAGCCAATTTCCAATTTGTGTTTTCTTTTTTATTTTTTGTTACTTTTTTCAATTGGATTCTTCTGCTATTTCTTCCGTTTTTTTTTTGTTGTTGTTGAATTAAAGGTGTGGTTTTTGATTTGTTTGATTTGATGTTGTTGCAGTTGGCGTTGTTGTTGTTGTTGTGGTTGTTGAATGTGTTGTTGGAGTTGGAGTTGTAGTTGGAGTTGTTGTTGAATGGTGATGCGTGTTGTTGTAGATGTTGTGTGTGAACTTCAGGCCATCGATGTTGTTGTTGTTGATGATGTTGGTGTGTTTGTTGTTGCTGCTTATTTTGCACATGTTTCAGCTTGTTGTTGTTGTTGCTCTGGCTGTTGTTGCTGTTGTTGTTTACACTTGTCACCAATACACGCGCACATTTTTGGGTTTTCGGTTTTCGAACAACAAAAAATCACTTGAAAAAAAAGCGAAAAGCGTTTCCTTGTGTCCTTTGCCTTCTTTCTTTCTTTGTTTTTATTTTGATTTTACCGTTCTCGGGTTTACCGTTTCGAGTAGCGACACTTGCCAACTCTTTTTTTTTCGTGAACTCCTCTTGCGGATTACGATTACGATTATAATTTTTTTGGGGGGGCGATCACACCGCGAAAAAGCCAACACACATCGCGCCGCACACACACCGCACACACAGCCGCGCCAAAGAACACACACCACGCGCACACTACTACGGGGGGAAGGAGAGAGCGGGGAAGGAGAGCGGCGTGTGCGATTTCTCAAATCTCTGGGCCTTTTTCGGGGGCCTTTTTTTCGGGGGCTCTGGGGCTCTGGCTCCGGCTCCGGCTCTGGCTCTGGCACTGGCTTTGGCTTGGCTTGGCTCTGGCTCTGGTGCTGGGCTCGAACTCTCGGACGTCTCGTCTCGTGTCTCGTCTCTCGTCTCGTCTCACACGGGGCGACGTTGCCAGTCACGAATGCTGTTGATGACTGAACAAATCGAACCCTAACGAAGCGCCGACAACCCTGACAACGGCGCTGCTGCTGCTGCCTGGCCGCACTAACACACACACTAGCGCGCGCGCTCGCTCGCTCACTCGTTCGCTCGTTCGCTCGTTCGCCTGCTGCGCTGCCTGCTGCCGCTGCGGCCGCACACACCAATGTGTGCCGAAGCCAGCCGAAGCCGAGCGAGCGCCAGAGCGAGAGAGGCATTGAGATTGAGATTGAGAGAGAGCAGAGAAAGACTCACTCAATTGTTCAGCGCTCCGCCACTCTGCCACTGCCTTAGATTTCTTCAATAGATTTTGATTTTCCCAGCTCGTTTCTTATTTTTCCCATTTGTTTGCTTTTTTTCTTCTTCCTCCTCTTCTTTTTTTCGGTTTGTTTTCTTTTTGAGCATTTTTCTGCGCCGCCGCTGTCAGTTGCATGTATTGAAATTCATTCATTCAAGGCACTCGCACTCGCTCGCACACGCTCGCCTTTTTTCTTATTGGGAACAACTTATGGGGCTAAAAATTGAGCCGCAGATTGAGCGTTTTTTTTCTGCGGCTTTCGGAGGCGAGCTTGGGGGATTTCGGGATCTCGGGAGCAGCTCGTATTCGGAATTGCGATTTTTCCAAACTTTGTTGTATTTTCTTTATTTTTCGGGGGAGGCGGGGGGAGGCGCACTTTAAATTATTATTGTGTCTGGGGCCTTGGTTAGTTATTTCTTTTTTGAATTGCCAGGCAGAAGGGGAATTTTTAGGGTTTTTTATTTAATGATACTATGGGGCAAGGGCCAAAGGTCAAGTGGATTTGGAAAATAAATTGGTATACTGAGGAACAGGTGAAAGGGGTCAACTTCTAGGATTTTTAGGTAACCATAGAAAATTTAATACATTTAAAAAAAAAAAAAAAAAAAAAAAAAAAAAAAAAAAACAAGTAAGAAAGATCAGTAATGATATTTTTGATAATGATATTTTGTATTTTAAAACAATCTTGTTCTAACTGCAACCTATAGGAATGTTGTCACCAAGTTTGGTAGTTCTAGCTCTAATCATCTCTAAGATATAAGTGTTTATAAGGACAAACGGACAAACGGACAGACGGACAAACGGACAAACGAACTAACGGACTAACGGACAACGGACAAACGGACAGACCGACAAACGGACAGACCGACAAACGGATAGACGGACAAACGGTCAGATAGACAAACGGACAAACGGACAGACAGATGAACGGACAAACGGACAGGACTAAATCTAAATCTAAATCTATACTCGCCCGGTGAAGCTCCTTCTCCTGCTTATACCCTAAGATATAAGTGTTTATAAGGACAAACGGACAGACGGACAGACGGACAAACGGACAGGACTAAATCTAAATCTAAATCTATACCCTCCCGGTAAACCTTCTTCTCCTCCTAATACCCTAAGGGCACCGGCTCTATAATTTAATAATTCTTGCTTTGAAAATTCCCTCTCCATCTCCTGCTTTCAAAGCATTATTCTGGCTTAAAATCCCTGTACTACCCAGACTCTGCGCTCAACCCCCTTTAGATGCACCTTAAATTTGAAATTCGGCAACTTTTTTCACTTATTATCCTTTGTAAATATCCTGCGGAATATTAAATAGCCCCGTCGCCGTCCCGTTGCGGGATTTTCGCATAAAGAAAAGTTCAAATTGTATCGAAGAGCCAAGTGCAATGCAGACGCATCCCCAGTTCCAGTCCCAGGCCCTCGTTGGCTTAACCCCCCACAACCTTAACCCATGGGGGTTCACAGGGGGTGGGGGGAGGTAGTATGGTTATGGCTTACACCTTAGACGGAGACTGAGAACCGAGAACCGAGAACCGAGAACCGAAGTCGCAGTCGCAGATGCGTTGCTGCAGTCTGAGAGAAAATCTGAGAAAATGGGGGAAAATGTATGGGACATCCAAGGGGGGGCCGGTCGGGGGTTAAATCTGCTCGGGGACTTTGTCGTCGGCTGTGTGAAAAATAACGAAAATAACGGGAGAGCCGAGGGCCGAGGGCCGAAAAGCCGAGGGCCGAGAGAAAGGGCAGCAGCCACCTACACGAAGACAGCAAAAAATAAGAAATAGAAAACCGAACCCCCCTTAACCCTTAAAACCCCCAATTACCTACGTTCTCCAAAAGAAAATCAAAATTAAGTTAAATAAATGTTGTAAATTTGTAATTTTAATCTTTTTTGTTAAGAAATCATAATAAATTTAATGTTTTTTATGCTTAATTAACTATAATAATTGGAATAATAGTAAGGAAAAATAGTTAGATCAATAATATTAGAATAATAATAAGGAAAAATAGTTAGATCAATAATAAATTAATATTTTTTAATTTTTTAGATTATATAATCCAGAACTTTAATTCCTTTTTAGTTTAAAACATTTTAAGAAGTAAAAGAATCTAGAAAACTTTAAATAATTTAAGGAATTTATATATTTGGCTTTAAAATTAAACATAAAATAATCAAGGAACTTGTTAATAAACTAAAAAAAAACTAATAATAGCTAGTAACAAGTATTTCGCTATTTTTGTTAAGAAATCATAATAAATTTAATGTTTTTTAAGCTTAATTAACTATAATAATTAGAATAATAATAAGGAAGAATAGTTAGATCAATAATAAATTTATATTTTTTAATTTTTTAGATTATATAATCCAGAACTCTAATTCCTTTTTAGTTTAAAACATTTTAACAAATAAAAGAATCTAGAAAACTTTAAATAATTTAAGGAATTAATATATTAGTTCTTAAAATAAAACCTGAAATAATCAAAGAACTTATTAAAACCCCAAAAAATAAACTAATAATGGCTAGTAACAAGTGTTTCCCTCTCGCTCGCACCGATTGACAATCAATGGGATGCAATTGGAATGCCTCAAAATGCCAGCGCAAAAACAAAAACGAGCGGCAACAACAACAAAGGACAAGTGTCGGCCAACCAGCAAAATTCCAACTGGATAAAAATGCAGGCGCAAGAACCGAGAACCGAAGCGAATGTGGGCAAACCACTCAATGGCGAAGCACTCACGCGCTCTCTCTTCCACTCGCGCCCGCTCTCTCACACTCTCACCGTTTGAGTTGCAGTTGCAAGCGAGCGCAGGGGCGCGCAGCAAGTTCGAAACGATTTTCGAAACGTTTTCGAACTTGTTGAGTCCGGTGGATTTCAAGCGGGAAACTCGGAAAATTAATGTTACCTGTTCGTTTAAAGGTTTAAGAATTAATTTAAAATTATTAAATTATTAATATTATATTAAATTAATTATTAAAATTAAAAATACATGAATTTAAATATGAAAAAGGTGTGAAATATTATAATAAATAAGTTTTAAATTATTTAAAAATAAGGTAAGTATTTGTATCTGTTAATATTTATTAATATCTTTTTATTTTACATTTATTATTTATCTATTATTTATATTTATATCTTTTACAGTTGCTTTATTTATTTTTTAATACAACAAAACTTCAAATTTTCAATAGTAAACCTTATTTCCCCTTCGCGTCTCGAGCTCCACTCCAAAACAGCAAGAAAAAAAGAAGAAAAGCTCACTCAACACACGCAAAAAAAAAGCACTCACAGTGACACACAAGTCGCTCTCAATTTTCGATAATTCCCGTAATAAAAACCAAAACCAAATCTAAAGCACACACACACACACACGCGCACAAGTGTCACAAAAAAAGTCGAAGAAGAAGCGAGGCGACGGCGACGCCAGCCGAGGCAGCGGCAGAGCAAGACAGACAGCGAGCGAAAAAAAAAAAGCGAAGCAAACGATTTAAGCCCCGCCCCATTTGATTGGCGAGCAAAAAGCAAAGCAAGGAAGGCAAAGCTGAAAAACAGACGACGACGACAACGTCAATGGACAACACCAACAACAACGACAAGCACACACGCGCCCCCCTCACACATGTGTGTGTGTGTGTGTGTGTGTGGGGCTCTGCCCGCTGCCTCGGCCGCTGCCCGCAGCTACCTGCGCTGCGGCAGAGGAACGTCGCAACATCATTCATCGGAAAAAGAGACGCAGCATCTGTTTTGTTGTATTTGTAGTTGTAGTTGTAATTGTAGTGGTAGTAGTGTGTGTATGTTGTTGTTGTTGCTTTTGGTTTTGGATTTTTAGGTTTTTGGTTATTGGTCTTAAATAAATTAAAATAAAACTAAACTAAAGTCAAATTGATTTTTATAAATTGATTTTTAAAAATAAATATTATTATTTTCTTTCTTTTTTTTATATCTATTATTCTTTTTTAGTTTTAATGGTAATATTTATATTTTAAATAACAATAAGATTGCCTTCTTTATACTTATTGACATATTATTTTCAGAATATTTTTTTTAACATGAAGAAGAATTTAATACATTTAAAGCGAACTTAAAATGACAAAATACTCACAAATAAATAGTAAAATAGTTAAGGAACTTAAAAGTTTATATACCGAACATATAATAAATAACAATATATAATTAAATAATAATCCATAACCTCAATGTTTCCAACTTAAGCTCCGTACTCAGACACGCAAAAAGTGTTCCTAAGCATTGAGCCAAAACGAGTGGTCAATACTCACCCTCTCGCTCTATCGTACTGCTTAGAAACACTTTTCGTGTGTCTGAGTACGGAGCTTTAAAATACCATATACAGTTCAATAACAATGTTCAACAAAAGTCTGCTATGATTCCCAATGGGTTCTAGGGCACCTGTATCTTTGCTAGGACAAGTGTTTTTTTAACATTATCACCGTTAAGATGTAATAGTAAATTTAATAGATTTAATAGGTGTTATTTATTTCTTTAACTTTAATCTAAAACCAATAATATATAAAAATATATAATAAATAAGATAATACACTTAACCAGTATGGGGTTTACTTGTAAGAACTAATTAACTGTAAAACATAATTAATGATGAAAAGCATAATACAAAAGAAAACTATGAACAATCTGAAATAATTTTTTTTAATATTTAAGGAGAAAAAAAGGAAAATATTAAACTAAAAGTAAATTAAAAAATATTCATTTAAAAATGATCATTGATTTTCATTAAAGAAAAAATTAAGATCAATTGAAAACAAATAAATCCAAAATCAAAATAAATAAATAAAAGAACAAGTGACAGAGAGGGGAATATAAACTAGCAAGCGCATTTAATGTCGCTCCCTCTCGCTCACACCAAACGCCATTGAATGTCTCTTCTTCTTCTTCTTCGCTTTTTGTTTTCTTCGTTTTTTTTTTTTCGAACAGCTTTTGGCTTTGATTTTTCTTTGGCTTTCAAGTTTACTTTTTTGCCTCTCTGTCGCGCGCGCTCTGTCGCCCTCTCGCTCTGCCGCTGGCTCACTCACTCACACCACTCTCGCTCTCTCTCTCTCGGCGTGTTCGATGTGCGCGCGCAAGCGCTCTCTCTTCGGCCTTTTTGAGTGCTATTTTTTGTTGTGCTGCTTTACTTTTATTTATTTTTGTTTTATTTCTTTTCGGGCGGGCTGCGTCGACTGCACTGCCGGCAGCGCTGCCGCTCACGCAACCGACTGCATAGGTGCAAGCGAGCGAGCGATATGCAGGTGCCGATGAGTTGATGCTGTTGCTGCTGCTGCTGCTTCTTCTTCTTCTTGCCTGCTCGCTCGCCTCTCCTCTCATTGTTGTTTTTATTCGCCTCGCCACTGTGTTGTTGTTGTTATTGTCGCTGATTGAAATTATGATTTTTTATTATTAGTTGTGTGTGTGTGTGTGAGTGCGTGTGTGTGTGCGAGCGTCAGCCTAACTGTTAAAGTGTCATATTAGCGTTGTTTTTGGTTGGCTGATTCGACATGTTTTCGAGCGTGTGTGTGTGCGTGTGTGTGCGTGTGTGTGGGAGCGTGTGTGAGTGCCGCAAATTGATTTGATTTGTTTCGAGTTTCGAGTTCGAAACAAATCATTTCGCTTGATTTGATTTGATTTTTCAGCTTTTAAGTCGTTAGGAAATGGAATTTGTTAAATTAATTAATTAATTTAATAATTAAAATGATTATAAATCCATTGCTTGTTTTACTAATTCTAAAATTAGTTAAAATATTTAGAATAGGTTTGTTTCGAGTTTCGAATTCGAAACAAATCATTTCGCTTGATTTGATTTGATTTTTGGCCATTAAGTCGTTAAATTAATTAATTAAATGAATAATTGAATTGATTACAAATCGATTGCTAGTTTTACTAATTTAAAAATTAGTTAAAATATTTAATTTAGTTATTATATATCATATTTTGTAAGCTTTTGAGATCCTTTTTTTTGAAATAATTAATATTTTCCTAATTTGTTTGCTTATTTTCATTTTATTTCTGCCAATTATCATCAAAAATGAATGCATTCAATTAATTTTATTATTTAAAAACCGTTTTTTTTAGGTTGTCTTTTTATTATTTTAATTATTTACTCATTGAATATAAAGATGTAATATTATTATTATTATTTTCCCTTTATTTCTACCAATTATCATTAAAATAAATGCATTCACTTAGATTTACTATTTAAAAGACTCTTTTTTAGGTTTCCTATTTATTATTTTTATCATTTACTCATCTAATATAAAGATGTATTTTTGATTTTATTATTTTTATATTTCATTCTTTTGTTTCTAATTATTTTTACCTATTTTTGGGCCAAACAAATGTGTCTCTTGACTTTCTCACATTTCCCCTTTTGTTCTTTTGTTTTTTTCTAATTGTTCCTTTTTTTTTGTTTGTTTCACACACATTTCTATAATTATTTAAGGGTCTGCCAAACACTTTCACTCTCACTCACAAAAAAGAAAAACCCATACACACGCCCATTTAATGCGTTAATTACTGCTAATTAGACGTAAACATGAAAAATCAGACAAAAAAAAAGAACCGAAAACCAAAAATTGTTGCTTTCCCTTTGGCAGCCAAAAAAAAAAGAAAAACAACAAACAACACTGCAGAATTGACAGCAATTACAGGAGTCGCTGGCTGCGCCTCAGCCGGCGTCAGCGGCGCCGCAGGACATCGGCTGTCCTTTGACCTTTTTGCCAAAAATTAAAAAGATGCAAAAAAAATAAATAGAGAGGCAAATTGCTAAACTAAAATATATAAACAAGGAAATAGCAGAATAACATACATATATTTTTATAGTTTAATATTTAATATATATATAATAGAATACAAAATTTAGATAAAATATTAAATAGATTTTAGATTAAGCCTTTTTCTAAGGCAGGGAATATTTAATAAATATGAAAAAACAGTTGGGACAGACTATTATTATTTTGTAATACTGTTTAGTATTATTAACTCTGATATAAATATGTATAATAATATTTTCCATAGGTTTTAATTATCATTTCATTTAAAAATAAATTTAAAATTCCCAAAATAAAAATGATGAACTTTAAATTAACTTTCTATAAACATAGAAGTTCTTAAATTGCGAGCTCTTTATTTTTATTTAAGAGTAAACCTTTTTCCTAAACAGAGAATATTTAATAAATAAGAAAAACAGTTGGGACAGACTATTATTATTATTTAATATTTTGTAGTACTACTAACTCTGATTTATATATGAATAATAATATTTCCCATAGGTTTTAATTTTCATTACATTTAAAAATAAATTTAAAATACCCAAAATAAAAATGATGCACTTTAAATTAATTTTCTATAAACATAGAAGTTCTTAAATTTAGAGCTCTTTGTTTTTATTTAAGATCAAACCTTTTTCCTAAACAGAGAATATTTAATAAATAAGAAAAACAGTTGGGTCAGACTATTATTATTATCTAATATTTTGTAGAACTACTAACTCTGATTTATATATGAATAATAATATTTTCCATAGGTTTTAATTATCATTTCATTTAAAAATAAATTTAAAACTATTTAATAAATAAGAAAAACAGTTGGGACAGACTATTATTATTATTTCATATTTTGTAGTACTACTAACTCTGATTTACAAATGAATAATAATATTTTCTGTAGGTTTTAATTATCATTTCATTTAAAAATGAATGTAAAATACCCATAATAAAATTTATGCACTTTAAATTAATTTTCTATATACAAAGAAACTCTTAAATTTAGAGCTCTTTCAGGAGGAAGACACCACTACTTAATTCCACTAATTCTTATCTATTTTTCTTTCCCTATTTCCTTCTGCATTATTTCCCTTATTTCTTTGCCTATTTATTTTTCCCTTAAATATGTAATTTCCCTATTTATTACATATTTTTTAGCAGTGCACATCCAAGGAAGAGGCAGCAACAGTTTGATAGAACTGGACCTTTGTTGTTGCCGTCGTGTATTTTGCATTGTTTCGCAATAAACGCGCGATAATTGCACACATGAGGAGAAAGCGAGACAGGGCAGGGGGATAGGAAACAGGGGAAAGGGTTAGCAGAGGGGGGTGGGCATGGCTCAAAGGTGTTGCAGTGTGTGTGTTGCAAGGCCGAACCTCGGCGCAGAAGGGGTTGGAAAAAGGGGTGCGCGCTCGAAGACACGGGGTAATAACAGTGCGTGCCATTGTTGTTGCCGCTCTCCTGCATTGTTTGGTGGTTTTTGCAACAAAAAAATTACACCAAATTTAGCAGTGCGAATTTTTCGCACAAGGGGTTGTGTTGTTGCCGCTGCAAAAAGGGGTAAGGTAACAACAAAAAAGGCGAAAAATAAAAGGAGCAACAGGCGGCAGCAATTGTTGCGCCGCGCGGTAATTGCGTAATAGATAAACGATTCGCGAGCGATGCAAATTAAATCCAAAAAATGCAACAGTTGGCGAGGAGGGGGGTTGCCTTGATTAAATGGATGTACTAGGTAGGAGGTCCTTCTAAGGTCCTGAGAGTAGAATTGGAATTTTTTTATTTATTTATTAAGCGATTGAGGGTATTTTAAACGAACTCAGATACGTTTTGTATGGGTTTTTAGGTTCGTAAATAAATTTCTTAAGTTACATAACTGATTAATAATGTATTTAAATTATATTTTATTACTAATGTATTTAAATTATATTTTATTAATAATATCATATTTATTGCCTTGATTATATGAATGTACCAGATAGGAGGTCCTTCTAAGGTCCTGAAAGTATAATTGGAAATTTTTTATTTATTTACTAAGCGATTGAGGGTATTTTAAACGAACTCAGATACGTTTTGTATGGGTTTTTAGGTTCGTAAATAAATTTCTTAAGTTACATAACTGATTAATAATGTATTTAAATTATATTTTATTACTAATGTATTTAAATTATATTTTATTAATAATATCATATTTATTGCCTTGATTATATGAATGTACCAGATAGGAGGTCCTTCTAAGGTCCTGAAAGTATAATTGGAAATTTTTTATTTATTTACTAAGCGATTGAGGGTATTTTAAACGAACTCAGATACGTTTTGTATGGGTTTTTAGGTTCGTAAATAAATTTCTTAAGTTACATTATTGATTAATAATGTATTTAAATTATATTTTATTAATAATTAAATATTTATTGCCTTGATTATATGGATGTACTAGGTAGGGGGTCCTTCTAAGGTCCTGAAAGTATAATTAAAAATTTTATTAAGCGATTAAGGGGATTTTAAACGAACAAAGATACTTTTTATATAGGTTTTTAGGTTCATAATTAAATTCCTTAAGTTCCATTATCGAATAATAATTTCTTTAAAATATATTTTATTAATAATATAATATTCATTGTCTTGATTATCAGGACGTACTCGGTAGGAGGTCTTCTAAGGTCCTGAAAGTATAGTTGAACATTTTATTGAACGATTGAGGGGATTTTCAGTGAACTCAGAGACGTTTTATGTCGGTTTTTAGGTTCTTAAATAAATGCCTTAAGTTACATAATTGATTAAAAATTTCTTTAAAATGTATTTTATTAATAATATATATTAATATATATAATATAATATATAAAATATAATTTAATATATCATATTTTTAAGCAGAGCTAGTTGATCCAGCCGTTCCTATGGCTAGACCTTCGATATTTTATAAAATTAACACTGTAGTTCTGTTCATATTTTGAAATAATTAAAGATATATTAAAAAACAAAAAGTTTAACATTTTCTTGAATTTATTTTAAGATATTTTCCATGCCAGCTCTATAGCTATGTTATAGTTGTTCGTTTCCGACTTAAATATTATTTGCAATATTTAATATACTTTCTGGGGTCGTAAATGTCTTTTTCACTGCAGTGCAAGCTTCTGACTAATTTATTATATATGTACCTATATCCTATTTACGGACAGAAAGTGTATAAAATATATAAAAACGTTTCCTTTAAAACCCAAGGGAATATATTTGCATTCACAGATATTTCCCTTATATTTATTTCCTAATATTAAGTTACCTTCAACCATTCACCCTTATTTGATTGATATAAATATATTTTTTGGCTATGAAAATTGCGTTTCAAAAAATTGGACACCACTGAGAGCGATTGATACTGTTTTTTCTTTCTGTTATTTTGTTAAAGTTTCCAATCTCCAGCTGCCTTCGTGTCCCGACAATTAAACACCTTTTGCTCATTACTCCGAGGACTTGGACTCGATTCGAATTGCCTTCGAGAGGGTTTGTCCGCTTTACTCGAAGGAAATCGAAAGGGTGCCGGGTGTACAGTGCTCCCTGCTCCTTACTCTATATATGTATATTTCATATGCTGGATATTGTATTTTTCGGATTCGGCTCGTGCTAATTTGCATATTGCAGAGACCGGACTCCTTAAACCATCCCACTTCCTAGGCACAATTTCCTTGTCCCATTGTTCGGGGCGCTTTCTTCGCTCGGCTTCTTCGGGCTTAAATTATTATAATCAGGCGGGGAGGAGGGGTGTCTAGAGGGTGACAGGAGGGTGCGGATACCAGTCCCGATCTCCGCCAGCTGCCTCAAGTTTCGATCGCCGCGAAAATCGGCAACGTTGCCTCTCGATCCCGATTGGAATGAAGATCACGCGGCGGCAATGACTCGAAAAAATTAGATTTTCAAACTTAAATAAATTCAAATAAATTGAACCTACTAATTTATTAAGTTTTTAAATCAATTTTTAATTAAAATATATAGAAAGCATTGAGAAACCTGGAAGTTATCACTCAAATAAATAAGAAAACATGCCAGAAATGCCTAGAAACCATCTGTAATATTAGTAAAAAATTATCCTACAAATTCCTTAATAAATCAGCGTTTTTCTCAGTGCATCTCTTGCCTTCAGATCGTATTACGCTTTGGTAATATTCCTGCAACGCCTGGGTAAGCGCCTCTTTAATTGGAATCCGCCAGATGCATTTCGCATCTTTTTCGAGCTTTTCGTTCTAATTACGTCCAATGGACACCGATACCTGGGACAAAAAAATAATAATAAAAAGCGTCCAAAGATTCAGATGCAGCGGCAGCAATAGATACAGATACAGCTACAGCCACAGCTACAGATACAGATAGATAGAACCGACGTCAGCTCGGTCTCGGATTTCCTTCGCATTTGATCGTGTTTTTTGGATTTGCTTGCGGATTTGTTTTGGGATTTTTGCGAAAAAGCGTGATCTTATGGTCACAATCTCCTTGAATTTGCATTTCAATTAAAGCGAGAAGAAGCCCCCCGAAATTTGCATAGAAATAGCATAGCTCATCATCAGCACTTCCAGAGTTTCGAATTCGGATTTATGACTCTTGCATATGCCCCGCTGGCTGCTGGCAATTACCAATCGCAGCTACAGATACATTACAGATAGCGGCGAGTCCTGCGGGAACATCAAAATGCACAAATGTTTGATTTTTCCAACCCACCTCTGACCTTTTCCTAATGAGCACCAGCCTCAACCCCCTTTTTTTTCGTAGAGAAGGAACAGTGGTGTCATTCTGGGTTTTTAAATTTAATATTTCAAGTTTCTTCTGTGTCACAAAATGTGTTTTAAATATTTTAAATATAATTTGTCTCATTAGTAAAACATTTTAAAATATTTTAGAACGTTCTTTAATGGTTTGATATAATGTTTTGAATTTAATTTTCTGTTCTAGATTAAGTTTACAATAGAGAATATGTAGATCTCAAATATTTAATATTTAAAGTTTCTTCTCTGCCAAAAAATGTGTCTTCAATATTTTAATTAAATCTCATTAATCTTATTACATTTGTGTATCTTATTAAAGAATTTTAATATATTTTAGAATGTTCTTTAATGTTTTGAATTAAATTATCTGGTCTGAATTAAGTTAACAGTAGAGAATATGTAGAACTCACATATTTAAATATGTTTTATATTTATATTTATAGATAATTATTATAATAATATGAAATATATATAATATAACAAGTTCTGGCTAACATATCTTAATTATTTCCCATATATCTCATTTTAGCTTGCATTTTAATTTTCCATTTTTTTTCTTTCCTTGCCCCACTGTGCTTTCTTTGCCTGAAAAGTATCTGTGTGTCCTGCTATCAGTTGAAATATGCAAATTTCGAGTGATGATCGCTGGGAGGTCGTTATTTTCCGCACTTTCGGCAAGCTGTTCGATTTTTAGGCTCTCCATAAAATCATAACAAAGAGTTTATAGATATAAATAAATATAAGAAATAAATATAAATAAACAAAGAGTTTATGAATACAAATAATACAAAGCTTCCCTCCCATTTAATTTGTATTATTTGTATTATTCAAAACTGCCTAAGATCAAGACCAGGCGATCATACATCAAGGGTTCCCACACACAGCAAAACTTTCTTGGCTAAATTACCGGCCAGAGCCTGGCTTCCCTGTAATTTGTCCGAGTGTGGGCGTGGCGGGCTGACGGAGTAAACTGTGTCGTTGGCTACGCATTGACGCTCGCTCTGCGACTGCAAATACCTAATAATATTAATAAAAAAATAAGAAGAAGAAGGAGAGACAAACGTATCTAATAGATACATGTGAAAATCATGCCTTTGACAGGGCTGGGAAAGCCAATGAATTGTACTATTGGATGTGTTTCTGTGCATCCATGAGATACAAAAGCCCCTCTAAGCGACAAACTGCACGGAAACGTGTTATGACAATGGAGGAGCCATCAGCCACACACACGGTGTGTGGTGTGCGGTGTGTTCTGGTCTATTAAGCAATGCTGCGACCTGGGGCCGCGTATCTTAAAGATAGAAGTTAACTAATAATTAGCTCTCTGCCAGCGGCCCACAATTGCAGACTTTTTTCTTCATTTTTACTTCGTTTTTTTTTGTTACGAAATTTGTGGGAATATTTTGCCGTTCGATTGTTTCAGTTTATATATGAGCGAGGCTGCGGACGGTGGGTTTCAGGGGGTTAAGTCGGGTATAAAGGTTGAATTTAAAATATTAAAATATATAAATATATAGCAGGAAATACATATAGGAAAATATGTGAGCAAGAACTTAAGAATATATTATAAATTTCTAGTAGAAATATACTTAGCTTGGGGTTTTTTATTTTGAATTATTATTTATAAACAAAAGCCTTTTAAATCATTTAAAATTGAAAGAAAATTAAAGGAAAGTACCTATACATTTTTTAAACAGACAAATATATTATGAAAAAATTAATTGACAAATATAAAATGGATTTCTATTATTAGTTTTCTAATTTCTTTCTGATATTCCAAGGCTTTTGCTCTACAATTTTATATTATTTTTGTTAGACCTCAGTTTTTTCATTTATAATTTATATTCCTTAGATAAAAACCCTTTAAATTGATTAAATTTATTTTATATTCCTTAAATAAGAACCCTTTAATTTGCTTAAAATAAAATTAGCAAAATGAAAATTAAACACCTTTTATAAAGAATTTTATAATTTTATATAAAATGGTTTGCTATTAATAGTTTTTGTTTGTTTTGATATTTCTTCTCTTTAAAAATTATCCCAAATATTCAGCTATTTTTCTGTGTTTTTATCTTAAATTTCTTGGACATTTACCCTGCTCTGACACTCACGAAACGCACTGTACTTGTGCGACCAGCAGTCGTGTGAGTAAATATGCTAACTCCTTGACTTATTGTTTTCATCTTTCGTTTTTCGTTTATGGCTTGCTTTGTACTTTGAGTTTGACTTTTATGGCCAACTTGTGATTATTTTCTGTTGTTGTTTAAGTTTTTTTTTTGGTTTTTTCTCGTTCGACTTTTGGCCCTCTCAGAGTTTGGCAATCGCTCCCGCCTCCTGCCCCCCCGGACCGCCGTTCGGATGCAATTTTCGGTTCGCCATACACTATATAATGGACAACAATTTTTATTGACATTATTTTAATTAGCAGCTTCGAGCTTCGCGTTCCGAGATACAGATACAAAGCCTGGGCCATTGTTTTGCATCTCTCGCGTTCGTGGCCGAAGTCACTAATTGAGGTTAATGGGGCTTCTTGAAATGGTTTCAGCCAGTATTTCCCCTTTGGGCCACCTTCAAACTATAAATTGGCCGCGCTCAGACTTTGAGTTAATTCCCATTTATGGCTTATATAATAATTTAGATTTGATTGTTCGAGTTCAAGTGGGCCGAGAGATCTTTAAACTTTTTCTGTTGCTAGGTGAGACCGAGGCCTGGATTATTAATTTTCAAGTGCCAAAAATTGCCAGAGAGGCGCTTCTCTTTGGGGTTTTTCCTAGAGTTTTTCCGCAGCTGAGAGAAATCATTAAAAAACTATTTGCAAGCCCAGAGAAAACCATTTGATTTCACACAGAGTCCTCGGGCATCATTAATTTGCATTAATTCCGAATCAAGGAATGTGAGCGAAAGTCCTTTCGAATCGAATTACATGAATCGAGCATATGTGGAAGGGCTCAGGACTCAGGCTCAGTTCCAGATCCTGTTCCTGGAGAGAGAAAGCAGAGCACGTCCTGGCCTAATGACATTTTTGAGGTTGACAGAAAAAGGGTTCTCCTCTGCAGATGCGCAGCGCATATGACATTTGTTTATTTGCATCATTTACCTTACGATTTTCCCTGGTTTTCCACCGACTTTTCCTCCGCTCTAAGTAGGCTATGGCGCAACGCAAGTAAAGGATTATTAATGATGCCGCTGACAAGTGAAGTGTAGGGAACCGCAGCAGTCCTCGTATGTGTATGTGATTTATTGGCATTTTCTGGCATTTAGCAGGGAAAAAAAGCGGAAAAGGAAAAGGTCCTTGGAATCCAAGGACATTAGCATAAGAAGCCGACGTCAGTCCCGTTTCGGGCTATTGATTAATGGCCAACAACAAGTGCGTGAGCCAATCAATGCGGCAAAGACTTCGCATATATATCCCAGCCAAGCCCAGTGACTTTATCTGTGGGAATTCCCAGCGCAGGACGACCATTATAGGTATCGGCGGTGGCTCCAAATTTGCATAACCATTCAGGGATTCAGGGAGAGGAGAGCCTCAGTCCGTGAGAAGCGGCCTGTCCTTGAGTTCAGTTCCTCCTCGAAGCCAGCACACACACACGCACAACACACACACACACTCGAGGCCGGTAATAACATTATGCCGGGACAGGCAAAGGCAGGACTCCAGCAGGAAACTGGTTGGAGAAAGTGCAGCCGCAGGATGCACGCATCGATATGGTAGCAAAAACGCAGGGCAACAAGTGCGTGAGGATGTCTGGGTTGGATTCAAAGGATACCCTTTACGGGGAGGTTAAAAAGGGATTCTTTTGGAAGAAAGAATTATGAAAAAATCACTTCCGAGTAGCTGGGAATTTGTTATAAAAATTATCACTAGGTTTAAGGCAAAATATGAATATCTTTCTTAAGGTAATCCTACCGTAGAAGGTTCTCCTCTCCAAGGTCCAGCAATATAACAAGTAAAATAAAAATAATAAATAAAATTACTTAAAAGTTTATCCAATTTAATAATACAATTACTTGACATGGTATCCTTTTATATGCTATATAATTATATATAGTCTTAACCCTTAGTTTTACTCTTTAGAAAAGCTGAAATTTATTATTTATTTAGTATTATTTATTAATGTAAAATGTATTATATATTTGGTATTATTTAGTATTAGAAAATACCCAAAAGTAATCCTCCTAAAGGAGGTTCTCCTTACCAAGGTCCAACAATATAACAAATAAAATACAAATAATAAATAAAATTGCTTAAAAGTTGAACCAATTTAATAATACAATTACTTAACAATGGATTATTTTATAAGTTATATAATTATGTAGAGTCTTACCCCTTAGTTTTACTCTTTAGAAATTAATTTTATAATATTTAATATTATTTGTTAATGTAAAATGTATTATTTATTTAGTATTATTAACAATGTATCCTTTTGCAAATCATATAATTATGTATAGTTTTACCCCTTAGTTTTACTCTTTAGAAAAGCTGTATTGTATTATTTTTGTAGTATTATTTATTAATGTAAAATGTATTATATATTTAGTATTATTTAGTATTAGAAAATACCCAAAAGTACATGCTTAATATTGATACTATATAAAATATTTTCCAAAAATACAACAAAGTCCGACATACCCTGAAAACCTCTATTTAGCCCCAAAAAACACACATATAAAATCCAGGGAAAAGGCGAAAAACAAACAGCGACAGCGGCAACATGCTCATTATTAACTACTAAATAACATTGGCCAACAAGGATAGCGGGGGGAAGGGCAGCGCTAAGGGGCGTGGCAGTGAGCTGCGGCATATGTAAACTTGCCTCGCTCAGAGTCGGTATTTGTATTTGTATCTCATAGATACGCGCACGGTTTGCGCCGTTCGCCGTTCGCATAACGGTGCATTTTAGCTATGTGCCAGCAACAAAAGCAACAACAGCAACTATAACAACAATAACAACAACAAGTAGCAACAATAGCAGCAACAACAACAACAACAACAGCCACTAACGTCGACCTTTTCAAGCCTTAGCGTCTGGTTTTTATCAGTGCCTGGCAAATCTGCAATGCCCTCCGCCAATCCAAAGCCCCACCACTATCCCTCCTCACCCCGCTCAGAGCCTCCAGGCTTTACGCCCTTAAAATACAGAGAGAAAAAATGATACAAAGAATTATACAATTATTGTAAGGAATAATAGAAATTAAAACTTATTAGCTATAGAAAATATAAGGCTAAGCACAAATCCAACGTAAAGTTTTTCAATTAAAAAAATAATTAAAATTGTGATGGAAAATTTGAGTACAAATTCGTGTTTGGCAGAAGTATTTTTTTATGTTTCCCATATTTTTCTAGAATATGTAAAGTCAGGGAAAACTTGAATAAAGATTCGTGTTCAGCTAAATTTATTTCTTGAAGTTTATAATAAAAAACAAACTTTAGCTCTGCGGGCAACATAATAAAGATTCTTTAACTTTGAAATACAATATTCGATTTAAAAATATTAAATAGATGATAGATAGATTTTAAATTTGAAATTTTGTATTTTAAATTTATTTTAAGTGCACCTGTATGCCTCTTCCCCCCTTTGGCCTCTTCCCTAGAACCATTGCACTTGCCGTTGGAAATTAATTTTCGTGCAACAGTCGGAGTTGTCTAGAACAATAGACAAAACAGTTGCGACCACAAAAGCTTACGTGAACCCGGGCTTCCTCTCCCCCGCTCACGTACTTGCAGATACACTCAATAAAAGCTGAATGGCAAAAAATTCACACACGTTCTTCGCCAAGAGTTTTGCCATCGACAGTTGATCTTGGATCTTGATCTGGCGAGGAAGCCAGATTGGTTATGGATGCATCTGGAGCGGCCATAAAAATAGAGGCAAGTATCCGGGAGTGGGATTGGGAGTGGGTGGATCTGGGAAGGCATTCCTCATCGGACGAATAAAGATGAAAGCGCAGATAAAGTGGGAATAACAGAGAGAGATAACCCACGATCCACGTATGAATATCAAAAGTCTAAGCCGCAATTGTCATTATGATGGAAATTGCCATAAAATACCTTAATACCAAGCGGAGATATGAGGAGAAATTAGTCTGGACTTGGCATAAATACAAATACCACAAGATCATGCCAACAACTTGAGCAAATACTAAGAGATAATCACTATAGCTTCGGTTTGAGGGAAATAAAGAGGTTTATTTTATAAGAAATTGATATATGAAACAGTATATATATGTTTTAAATAGCTTTAAAATATAAATAATGTTAAATAAGGCATTTTTTTTAAATGAAAAACTGAGCACATACATTTTTAAAGAATTTTCTAAGCCTGTAATTGGGTAAATATTAAATAAAAATTATAATTAAATAACCAAAAATCCTGTAAAAAAATCTGAAAACTATAAAATTATAAGAAAATGCTAAATATTTGAAGGAAAACCCCCTGGAGAAAAACATAAAAAACATTATGGATTTCTAGGGGCTTATTTAAAAGAAAAGTTGATATATGAAAAGGATTCTTTTGTTTTGAAATAGCTTAAAAAATAAATAATGTAAAATAAGGAATATTTTTATGAGAAACTGAGTTCATACATTTTTAAAGAATTTACTAAGCCTGTAAATAGGTAAACATTAACTCAAAATGATCATTAAATAACGAAAAATACTGTACAAAATCTGAAAACTATAAAATTATAAGAAAATGTTAAATATTTCAATGAAAAACCTTTGGGAAAAAGCACAGGAAACATTGTTCATTTTTAGGCGGTTATTTAAATAAAAAATTTTTTTTTTGTTTTGAAATAGCCAAAAATATAAATTATATAAAATATGAATATTATTTTCTTATGAATTTTCTAAGCTTGCATATAACTAAATAATATTTAAAAGTGTTCAATAAATACCCCAAAATCATGTTAAAAATCAAAGGAATAATATACACTCTTAACTGAGTACAATAGCCCATCAATAGGATAAAAGGGGCTCTAAAAATCAAGTGTA
The DNA here is from genome assembly GCA_008044355.1 of Drosophila lacteicornis. NCBI lineage: Eukaryota > Metazoa > Arthropoda > Insecta > Diptera > Drosophilidae > Drosophila > Drosophila lacteicornis. The sequence continues at coordinate 171,054 of VNKF01010723.1, forward strand.
AACGCAGATTAACTCCTGGAATGACACAATCCCAGCGGGATCTATTATTTTGGCACATGCTGAGCGATCCCCAGATCACAATGCCAGCCGAAAACGGCAGTTAAACGATGCCAAGTTGATCTCATTACAAGATACATTGCCCTTTGCTATTGGGAATATCGGGGAAAGCATCGCTTTCACCCCTTTCGCCATATGTTTAGCACTGTTTTGCCAACTTGCCATTCTTTGGCCCGGCAAATATTTTCGCACACACACGGCAGACGGCAGAAAAGGGTTTGGATTTTTATTTGGGATTTGGGTTCGATAATGGTTCCTCTTCGGCCTCGTATCAATTACCACAAATGCCACTCGAAATTGTCGCAAATCGCACAATGCGAACAATCAATTTGATTTTGGCAAATTTGCACAAATCGCAGCCGACCATCCTTTCTCCTCTGTTTACCTCGAGGATATAGAATTTCACCCTTGACAAGCCCGGCTGCCGATTTGCCGATTTGCATAATCATAATCTTGAGGGAAGGCCAGGTACTATTCCCTTTGATTCCGCAAGGGTGGGATCTCGATCTCGATCTCAATCTCAGTCCCGATCCCTTGCCTCTTGATTCCGATTTCAATACACTTCCGATCTGGCCGGAATCATTTGCATATCAATGCCGTCGGCGGATATTATTTATTTCCGAGCCGAGGTATTTGTTGAATTTTTTAAAATTTCGCCAGAGTTTCTCCTCTCTAATGGGTGCAGATGTGCCGCTTGGTTCGATGATGAGTGCGATTTTCTCATAATTATAAATGCAGGCCCTGAGTCGGTGCCTGAGTCGATATTTCACGGATTCCAGATGGAAATGGAAATGGAAATGGATCATTTACATAACCCAAACTCCTATTGATTGATCCCTGCTTCCTTTCGGCTGGAAATATAATTTTTTAAAATATTCCCGTGTGTGTGTTGGAGTTTCGTCAGTTTGTTTCTTATGTAAATGCCAAGGAGCAGCTGAAATTCCACAAGAAATGCCACGTGATGGTCATATATTGAGATTAAGGAACTGTTTTCAGAGTTTAGGTTCTGCTGGCTGCATAATTATTTAATATCTCATGAGTTTTGAAGTCTTAAAAAATATTTAATATAATTTATTAGACTATTTTAATAACAGAATAAGCTCATAAGATTTATTTAAGATTATAAAATGAGTAAAAGTGTCTATAATATATTTTTAAATACATTCCTTTGACATGAAATACATTCATATTAAGTTTAAGTCGAATTATATATTCCAAATTGAATAAATTAATGTCAAAGTAACTCAATTATAATTTTAATACCTTAACTAAATATATATAAAGTATTTTAATAGCAGGATAAGCTCTTAGTATTTATATAAGATTTTAATATGAGTAAAAGGATCTTAAATATATTTTAAAATATATTCCCTTGGCTTGAAATACATTCAAATTAAGTTCAAGTGGAAATAAATATTCCAAATTGGATTAATTGATGTCAAAGTAACTCAATTATCATTTCAAAACCTTACCTAAATATATATATATATATTAACAACCCTTAAGAAGTCTTAAAAAATATTTAAAATGATTTATTTTAGTATCTTAATAGCAGAATAAGCTCATAATATTTATTTAAGATTTTAAAATGAGTAAAAGGTTCTAAAATATATTTTAAAATATATTCCCTTGGCTTGAAATACATTCAAATTAAGTTCAAGTCGAAATAAATATTCCAAATTGAATTAATTTATGTCAAAGAAACTCAATAATCATTTCAAAACCTCAACTAAATATATATACATTTATTAACAACCTATATGAAGTCTTAAAAAATATTTAAAATTATTTATATAAAAATGTTAATAGCAGGATAAGCTTATAATATTTATTAAGGATTTTAAAATGATTAAATGGGTCTAAAATATATTTTAAAATATAATCCCTTGGCTTGAAATACATTCAAATTAAGTTCATGTCGAAATATATATTCCAAATTGAATTAATTTATGACAAAGTAGCTCAATAATCATTTCAAAACCTTAACTATATTTAAGAACTCGCTGTTAAAGCCTAATTGGCAGCTCGTGTTTCCTTCTCGATTTCCAACTAATTATCGTATATCCAGAGCAGAGTTAACAACTCCCCCAAAAGTGGCGATAACTTTTGGCTATACCATATATATCCCGTAGGTGAGGGTAAAAAACTAAGGAAACCCGCCACCGGGCACCGCCACACTTGACCACTCACACGAACCCGATGGAGGCGGATATATACATATATCTTTATATATATACACACAGCGAATGCTAACCATACACACCTATGCCTATATAAAATGCTAATTTATGGCCAAAACCGATCTATTAACTTGAATGTCAAAATAAATGCGACCGGGGGAGCGGGAGAGCGAGAGCAACCCCCAGAATTCGGAGGTCAGAACTCGGAACTCACCGGGCTCGGTCCTGAAATAAAGCCCAGGAGGGGTCAGTCCAGCACTCGGGGACTCGATATGCCACCATTGGGTGTCATTTGATTAGCATAATGCAACTATAAATGTGCCATAGCTTACTTTTTACCAATACCGCGCGACCTTTTAGCCAAGCCTCAGTCGGTTACACGGGAAATAAAACTAAGGCCCTAGAATATCTCGATATTTGTGGGTAAGAATTGGAAATTAATATTATTTAGTTATTAAAATTCCAATTTAAGGGGATATTTAAATATAATGATTTTAGCTTGAACCCTTGATTACTTCGGGGGGGTTTGGGAAATACTGCAAAATACGATTACATAGCATGTTCTTTTATATTTCTTTTTAGATTAATTTAAGAATTGGAAATTAATATTATTTCGTGAATAAAATTTCATTTTAAGTGGATATTTAAATATCTTGATTAGGGAAATACTTTAAATTGCGATTACTTAGCATGTTCTTTTATATTTATTTTTACTTTAATTTAATTATTGTCTTATAATTTATTTTTCAAGGAAAATCTGGTCAAAGATCTTTGCACTGCTCTGAAGATTAAATAGGGGGGCTTGGAAATACTTCAAAATTATTTTTTTTGTATGTTCATTTATAGTTTTTGTTTACTTTAAATTAATTATATTCTTATCATATTTTTTGTTCCCTTCTCAAGATTAATATTCCTTAAAAACTTAAATATCCAAAATAATCAAGAAAAATACAAATACAAATCGATTTTTTTTGCCGTGCACTTATCGGGGGTCATGGCTTTTTGGGATATATACGTATATATACCTGGGGGGTGGGGCGGTTGCCTGATATATACATTTAGTTGTGTTAATGTTGACGTTTGGCTATTTGGTCCGCTTGACAGGGCCAGGTGGAAAAATGGAAATTCGAAAAAATGGCCGCTCGAATGGAGAAGGAATAGTGTAATTTGAATATTTATTACGTTATTACTGGTTCTCCCGACATATGCCATATATCGGGGAGGATTTTCATTACGTGACACATTACCATATACGTATATATTAATATATATTCCGATATATACACACATGTAAGTATATATCGTAATTAAGGGAAGAGAGCTAGTCGCGGGGCTTGTTCTTGACTTCTCCCGGTCTCCGCTTATCTGTCATCAGCCTCTTCTAGCTGAAAATTTATGGTTCGCTCTCCTCCGCGTACGTGATCACCCATAAAGGTGTAATAATTTTTATTAAGTCCACTTCCCCTTTCCCTTTCCCCGGGCCCTTTCCCTTATGACTTATGCGCTGCATCTCGGCGTCGTCGTGATCACCTGGGAACCCAACAGAAGATGGGAATCTCTACGCAGAACTCCGTCCGGTTCCGAGCTTTGGCTTTGACGGGGGGCACGTGTCGGTATTCTTTGCCAGCCGATTTTTTCTGGGATCTGGGATCGTTCGGCTATCGATTTTTTGAGGTTAACGAGAGGCAAAAGTAAGGCGATCAACGTGCCAATTTGTGATAATAGAGCTTACAAGAAAAATTAAGCAGAGAAATCTAAGAAAGGAAAAGTAAACACTTCGGAAAAAAATGTAATAAAATAAATGAGATAACTTTTAGATGAATAAATATTTAAATTGAATTATTATTAAATTATTTAATAGCTTATTTATAAAACACCTCTATTAGTTTATTTAATAATTTATCTCTGCAATTAAAATACCAACAAAACCCACTCTGCCAAAGATTAATTACAAAAAATTAGGTATTAGGTAATCCCTTCAGGAGAAATATGTATTTAAATAAAATAAAATCTTTACTAAATATTAAAATTAAATTATTATTAAATTATTTAATAGTTTCATTATAAAACACCTCTATTATTTTATTTAATAATTTGTCTCTGCAATTAAAATACCAATAAAACCCACTCTGCCAAAGATTAATTACAAAAAATTAGGTATTAGGTAAGCCCTTCAGCAGAAATAGGTAATTAAATAAAATAAAATCTTTACTAAACATTAAAATAAAATTATTATTAAATTATTGAATAGTTTACGTATAAAAAACCTCTATTATTTTGTTTAATAATTTATCTCTGCAATTAAAATACCAACCAAGCCGATAAAACTAAAAAGAAAAGGTAAAGCCTTCAGCAGAAATATGTAATAAAATAAAAAAAAAATCTTATAGATAAATAAATATTTAAATGAAATGAAATTAATTAATAACTTATCTCTGCAATTAAAATTCCAACAAAACCCACTCTGGCTGACTGATGGCCACGGCATTAAACCAAGAATTAACCCCCCATTAAAAGCCCAAGGTATGCCCAGACATGAGTCCGAACCAGGAACTTAACCCCGTTTAACACTTCTGGCCAGCCACCCCTGGCTGGTCCCCCGTTATCACCTTTCAATAATAGAATGCACAGGACTTGACTCCTGTTAGGGCTAGAAAAATGACTTCAATTAACCATTCGACTGACCAGTGACTAACCAAAAAATTGTTAGTCCAAGGAGGGGGAGGGTGACACGCACACACACGGGCACAGGGGTTTAAGGGTTGACAGGTCCTGTGGCAGAGTCCTGGAATTAAATGTCCCAGCCAAATGATCGAGGCGCCTAAGCTAACGACGACTGGAAATAACTTGGCCCAAATGGCACCCCCCTTGGCCGTGTTCTGGGGCGCCGACGGCTTATCGATTCGCATAAATTAATTTTCATTTAAAACGAATAACGACCACGACGCTGGCTTTTGTGAAACTTTTTTCCTTTGTAGGTTATAGTTGGTATTTTTATTTTGTGGGATCACAGGGGTGGGTTTGGAAAGGGGTTTTAATATTAAATAATTAATAATAATTTTAATAAAAATAATATTAATAAATATAATAATTAATTGGGGTATTGGTGAATGGAAATAATTATTTATCATAGATTTCAAAGAGAAACACGAGGAAATGATATAGGAAATCCCTCTCAAGACCTCAGCCTCTGTTTACGATAATAGTTGGCTTTATATATATCGCATATATATTTACATTTTCCGTGTGTCTGTGTGTGGTGTTTGCATATACAGCCAATAGATGACGAAAGTCGATGTGGCCACCTCACACACATTGCATGTGAGAACTCATTCGTTAGCCTTTGTTCAAGAAGTCCGAAAATTTGGTGGCAACAAGGCACAGTGGGTTCATTTAAGGGAAATATGTGGATTATATCAAATAAATAAATTATTTTAGGCATTAGAATAAGAATTATAATAACTAACATCGATAGCCGTTTCAAAGCAATATCGATAAAAAAGCTAAAGCTATGTTTTAAGACAAAATGCTTCCTTTCCTTTTTTATTTGAAGCAAATATAACATTCAGAAATAATTATGTATTAGGAATCGATAATATATTGCAGTTTATCGATAACATACCTTAAAAAATATTTAATTTGCAATAACCAATGATCGATAATTTCTATTTTGAAATAAAACAAATATCGATAAAATATTTAGTTTGAAACAAATATAATATTCCGAAATAAGTATATATTAAGAAATAATAATGTTTATCGATAACACACCTTACAAATATTTAATTGGCAATAATCGATTAAAATCGATAATTTTATTTTGAATTAAAATGAAATTCTACGAAGAAATTATAATATATGTGTACATAAAGTGCGGTTTATCGATAACACACCTTAAAAATATTTAATTTGCATTAATCGATTAAAATCGATAATTTTTAATTTGAAATAAAACCAAATTCCACGGCAACCGATGGCTTAATTTTATTATTGGCAGTATTCAACTATCCTGTGGCCCTATGGATCAATTTAAGGACTCTGGAGACTCCAATTTCTGCCCACTTCCCAAACATGTGAAGCGCATACAATTCATATGCAAAGCGACTCAAAATACACACACTCGGAGGGGCACATATCCAGGCATATATATTTATATACAGATATATATATACATACGGGTATAAACTTGACTAAAAGGACTCGAGGGAGATATTAATCTACTTTTTTTTGTACTCCTTTGGTCCGCCGAGGGAGACGCCAAAAGCCAAGCGTTCCTCGTTCATTATTATTACCAACTATTCGCGGTGGCTTTAACCCGATACCCGAAACCGAAAACTGAACGGAACCCGGTAACAAGTACAAGTACCATACTATATACATATATACATATATATATATATATTTGGTTCCCTTTGGTCGCCGTCATTTTCACGTTTTCACGGGCTTTCAGCTGCTTTTCATTCCCATGTTTGGGCGCTGGCGCTGCTCGCTTTGCTCCATTTTGGCCACGCTCTTAACTTTTATTGTTAACATGCAATTCATTTATTAATAACACTGGTATTCATATGTCAGTGCACATGTGTGTGTGTGCCTGCAGCAATATCCTGGCCAGTTTTTTCCTTCTTCTGCGAGTTCTTTTCCCATTTTTTTCGCGCTATATTTATTACCTTTTATTTTTGCAGGGTCAGAGCTAGAAAGAAATTGACTTTAAGGTCAGAGAGAGAGGAATTAAAAAACTATTGATTCCCGATTTTTAATTTTTAAAAGGTTTAATAAACATTGGAAAAGGTTTTCTATTAAAGAATAATTTCTTTCAGTAACCCTAAGTTGTTTCAACAGATTAATTATATATTTTCTTGCCCAACAAGTAAACTCAAATATTTATTTTTAATAAATACGGGACATTCAACTATTGATTTACGATTTAAACAGAAATATTTTAACTATTCTAAGGTTTAATAAACATTGGAAAAGGTATTCTATTTAAAAATAAATTCTTTCATGAACCATTTTAACATATTTTCTTGTCCAACAGTTAAACTCTAATATTTATTTTAAATAATTACGAAATATTCAACTATTGATTTACGATTTAAACAGTAATATTTTAACTTTTAAAAGGTTTAATAAATGTAATACATTTTCTATTTAAAAATAATTTCTTTCAGGAACCCTAAGTTGTTTTAACATATTTTCTTGCCCCACAAGTAAACTCTAATATTTATTTTTAATGAATACTTTCTGTAATTCCTCTTTCACCAACTCCTGAAATTTTCCCACCAACAAACCAGAGAAAGAGAGAGAATTCCAGAGAATTCCCGTAAGAATCGTAGAATCGTCGCTAAAGTCTCCAAAAATAAAAAACCGAACGAGAAAGCCGAAAAGTAACTCCGCGGTGGTGAGTCAGAGGGCCCTGGCTTTGGATGTGTGTGAACTAAAATCATATTTTGTAATAAACTTGTACACGGGTTTAATTAACTTCACACGTTATATATGCAATGTGGCCCCCCCTAAAAAGGGGGCTCAAAGTGCTGTCTCGCCTCTGTCCGATCTTTTTCGAACGGTGCTTTTTGGCCAAGAGCGGGAGGGAGGGATTCTCTCATATTTTAACGAGTTTAATTTGAAAAACCTTTAAAAGGTAATTAACGTATATTTTTGGCAGTTTTATGACAATCTTTGTTGCTTTATGCTGTTGCTGTTGCTTAAGTAAGAGACACGGAGTTATAACCAGATACGAGATCCATATTTGTTTTACTTGGGAGGGGTTTTTGTTCGTTCGTTCGTTTTCGGCCTGCTACTGCTATTGGCCAAGTGCCGGAGAGTGTTTAAAAAATTACTTAATTGCTGTCATAAACTGGTGACTTTTTTCCACTCTTATTTGCTTTATTGTCATGACTTTGGCCGCACACAGACACACAGACAGTGAGTGCCATAAGTAAGCTGGGACTGTACTTTTGTCACAACTTAAACCTCATGAACGAAGCAGCAATCACAATAACAATAATAATAATAGTCGCCGGGGGCAAACTGGTTGGTCGGTTGGTTGTTAATAATAATAATATTTTATTGTTATTGCATTACCTGCTAAATGATTAATTTGAAAAGATGTTGCCTCAGTTTCAGGCCGATAAAAAAATACAAAAGGTATTGTGTGTGATTTAGTTTTCGTAATTTTTATGAGAATAACCTATAAATAATATACAAAGATATTTCTGGTAACAAAAAAAACTCTGCAAAATATTTTCTTAACCTCAGGTTAAATTATTATGATTTAGTTTTCGTAATAATCGTAATTTTAATAGGAAATATAAGTAATAATGAGATTAACCTATAAATAATATACAAAGATACTTCCTGTAACAGAATAAATTCTACTAAATATTTTCTTAACCTCAGGTTAAATTATTTGTTTATGTTTTCGAAATAAAAAGGCATTTGAATATGAAAGGTTGAATATTTAAGGTTTCTCTAGGTCAAGTGAACAGCCTTGGTTAACAAAAGTTGTATATCATGGTGTTCAATTTGAGAGGACTCCCTGTCAATTTAACCCGAGGTTAAAGTTAAATTGCATCTCAGCTTTTTCCCTTTAAAAATGTTTAACCAAAAATGTATCTTTTCATTTTCTCCAATAAAGCTTCTCTGAATTATTAACCGAAGGTTAAAATTAAACTTAAATTGTATAAATATATGAAGGTAAATATTAAACGGAGGTTAACATTAAACTTAAATTGTATCAATATATGAAGGCATTTGGAAATTAAACAAGTAAACTATACAATTTTATTTTTCACAAGGTTAAAAGGTATATTATCCTGATGTTAAATCGATGAGCATCTGCTGTCTTAAATCAATTTGTCTCTGGCCTCTTTTCCCATTTAAAATGTTACATTTATTATTTATCTTTTCACTTCCTTCAATTTAATTAAGCTATATAGTTGCTTTCGGCAGACTCCTCCGGATTATTAAGTAGCTGCTACTGGGGGATTCGAAATGCGGGACTTGGGTTGCATCATAAATTCAAATTCAAATAAAGTCGAAAATTCACATTCACTTACTCATCATGCTTAAATTATATGTATTCATTTATTCTAGTGTGTGTGCCTTGTGATCTTTAGATTCGGATTCGGATTCGGATTCGGATTCAGATACAGATTCGGTTTCTGTTTCTGTTGCCCCACGATGATGTCTCATTATTTTGTTGCTTTCGTTTTTCGGGGCTTTAATCAGGAAGTTTTTAATTGCGTCGTACGTTTTAACTGGCAGCTAACCATATTAACCCCCCCTCCCCCCAATCCCCATTTACCCCACAATCATCGTGTGGCGTCATTTAATTGAATTATTTCGAACAACAACAGTAACAATAATAACGACGAAGAAACTCGACAGAAATCAACGCAAAAACGTCGTCAAGAAATCAAAAAGATTACTGTGCTTGATTTTCGTGAATATTTCTGTCCTTTTTTTTGCTTTTTTTTTTTTTGCCTTTGTTGTTGTTGCCATATATAATTAATTTTTAATTTGACTCGCAGAAATTGGGTAATAAAAATTGTAAATTGTAGCGTCCAGAGAGAGGGGTGTGGTCAGCCGAAAGGGGGCTTTGGGCCTGAAGACTTCAATCATTAGTTGCCAGAAGGATTTCGGGGGAGAGGTGGGCTTATTGAGCCTTTTTCAAAGGCCCAGATGTACACAAAAAAAATTAATATATATATATAAAAAATTATATAGAAATTAAATAGAAATAAAAAATAAAGAAAATTGTTTTATTCAGGAACTTAATATAAAGACTTGAGTATCCACTAAACCTATTAAATTACTTAGGAATAAAATATTAAATCAATTTAAAAAAAGGGATGTATATATATAAAAATTAACTATAAATATATTTCCCTGTTTTGAAATTGATTTAATTTTTTATTCATTGAAAATATATAAACCTTTTATTGAAACTATAAACCTTTTCAAAGGAAAACCTAGGATTTCCCCTTAAAAAACACAATTACTTGCCGTGTACAGCCTTTTTTCCTGGCCGCTTTTTTTCTGGCTGCCTTTTTCCTCTCGGCTCTTGGCTTTCTCAATGTTCAATGTTTAATTTTAATTTTTTTGTTCGCCGTTCGTTGCCTTTCGATTTCTGCCTTTGCATTATTAAAAATGTAAACAGCGTTTCTTAAGCAAGACTAACAATCTGCCGCCATCGAGGCCGCCTTAACCCCTCGCGGCTCGCCAGCTGCCGTTTGACCAAAGGCAGAAAAAAAATATATATAGAAATTAGGGAAAAAAGTTTATTATAATTTCCCTTTTATTTTTTCGTAGCAACTCGCGGTGGTCTTTATAATTTCTGCCGTTTCCCCAAGTAATCGCCTTCGATATGCCTTCGTCTTCGACGGAAACGGAAACGCAGCCAAAATGCGACGCCCTGCAGTCGGTCCTTTGGCCCCGCCCCCCTTAACCCACCGATTGTTGTTATTTTTCTGGTGTAACAATAAAATTTACCCCCCCCCTTCCTTCCCCCTTTTTAGCCAATATATATATTTTTTTTGTATCGCTTGGCGAAGTCAGAAAAAAAGCGAGGAAAAGTAAATGAAAAGGAATCAAAGGCTGCAATATGCCGCCCAGCAATGTTGACGCCGCCGTCTTAACCCCTTCCAGCCCCCTTAACCCTACACCGTCTGTTGCTGTAGTTAAAAAGGAGGAAAGCGGGGGAAAATGGGGAAATGGGGGAAAAAAAGAATAGAAAGAAAGCCACAACCGACACCGACCAGCAATTGTTGTGCTGTGTTTGGGTTATTTTTCCGTTCGGTTCGGTTTTTCCATTCTTCATTTTTTTTTTGCCTTCCCTTCTCTCCTCCTCTTGTTATTTTCATAAACTTTCAATAATTTTTTATTTGCTGTGTAATCGAATGTTTGGGGGATTTTTCTTTAATAAGAAAACAAATTTAAATATTTTTAGTAGGGTTAAAATAATAATATTCGTCACTTACGGGATTGATTTAATTATAAAAAATGTAAGTACATTATAGAAATTGATAGAAATATAAATTATAATATAGGGAAGTATTTAATTTTCATTTATTATAAATATAAATAAATATTTGTAATGATTTCTATGAGCTATAATGATTTATTCTCTCCTCTTTCTACTTCTTCAAATATATTTTATTTTTTATGAAAATAATAATAATATTCCCCGTACATACATTATTTTGAGAACATTTTCTTGCTCTAAAAAATATAAATAAATGATAGAAATTGATAAAAATATATATTATAATATATGGAAATATTTAGAATTCCTTTATTATAAATAGAAATTAATATTTAAGAACTATTTATTTTTTGTAATTATTTCTATGAGCTACCATGATTTATTCTCTTATTTTTCTACTTCTTTACGTATATATTATTTTTTTGTAGAAAATAAATATTAAAATTCCTCATAAATACATTTTCTTGACCACATTTTCTTGCTCTAAAAATAAGCAACTGTAGCTCACCTTTCAAGTTCCCTATGCTCGAATCCTGTTTGATTTTCCGCCAAAGATTTTGTTACCCAAGTCGAAATTTCTTAGCTCTTCCTGTTTCTTTATTTTCTTTTTCTCGTTTTTTTTTTTGCCCGACTCCTTATTAATTTTGGTGCAATTTTTCGCCCCTTTTGCTGGTGGAAATCCTTTCGCAGGACTTGCCGTGTTTATCCCCGTTGTTTTTGGTGGCCGCCCGCCGCCTGCTGCTTATCGTAATTCATTTGGCAGCGCCAGCCGCCGCGAGTCCTGGCAAGGCGGTCCAACATTAATTTCTATATTGAATCCTTTTCTTTTCCTCTTTGTTGTTTTTATTTTTTATAGACACAGACAAGGCCCCTGTGCTGCTCGCTGTTGTATCTGTTGCGTGCGAGGGATCGCGTTTTATTTTTATTTCCATCTATCTTCCGCTTAAATTGTCAGTTAAGCGACTTTCGAAACACAATGCCGCGACAAAAGCAAAACTTTACACGCACGAAGCCGGGATTGGGGCTGGGATTGGGTTTGGGGATTGGATCGGGATCGGGGTTCCCATCGCGGACGGTAATTTGCTCTGGGAACCGAAAAAAAAAAATAGGGAAAGATGCGACCTGATCCCAGGCAAATGCGTGTACATTCAGAATGGGGGTTCCGTAGCTGTATATATATATTATTATTAATTTAATTTACTTTAAGTAACACCTCGTATATTTGTCAACACTTTATGTATTTGTTTTTATTTGGAATAGGTTGGTTTTCAATCAAAACTAAATTATTGTCAGCACGGCAGTCACGATATCTCACTCTCTGTGAAGGCGGAACTTTGACTATTATTTTCTAAATTGCCTGAAAATTGATTGTTTCGGTTAGGTATTTTTTCAGGCCCAGAAATTTCTAGATTAATTGAAATTATTCATTTATATTTAATTATTTAAGTTTTGTTATATTTGTTTGCATTTATTTCTTGATATTTCACGAGCCTAAATCGTTCTGCCACATATTTTTCCTACCAAAGTTCACACTCTTCCCACGACTCTTTTAGAGAAAGTGCCAAAAAATAAATGCAATGTTCTGGATGTTATCTTCAAGTGATAACTGGGGGCCCTTCCCTCTGTGTGACCCAGTGAACTTTCCCGGGGCTTGCCGGCGGCTCACGTGTGGGAGCCAAAAAAAAAACTCCGAAAAACTGCAACTCAAAGCCGAAAACTCAAGGCCCCAAACCGAGACTCACTTCCAGAAGGAGGCCGGATGTGGTTGCGTAGAAAGAGCTGGAGCAGCCGGAGGTGGCAGCCTCTTGAGGGCCACCAAAAAAAATACACAGAAAAATGTTATATTTGAAAGACAAAACAAGAAAAATGACGGAGGAAGGAATTACAGAGAGCCACTGAAAATGTCAGCGGCATGCAATGCGACTTTCTGTTTGTCTAAGGCCGCTACGGGCAACTAAAATAATAACAATAATAGTACATAATACTAAGTCAAAATGCCAACTTCCGAAAGCCGAAAGCTGAGAGCCGAACGCCGTCATTACTCCATTTTTACCACAATTAAAAGGTGGATGTTGGGGTCTCCTCTTGGTCGGGTCTCAAGTCTCAAGTCTCGGGTCTCTCTGTCTGGGTGAATGTCTTTCCTATCTCTCCCCACTCTATTTCATTCCATTTCATTTCGTTTTATTTATTTTTTAATTTCCATGTGTAGACCTTTCTTCTCGCCACTCGGTGTTTGCCCTCGTTGCTTTTCTTTTCTTTCCTTGTCTTTTCTGGCCTCTTCTCTTGGCCTAATGTCAACTTCCGTGGGGATAGAGGCAACAGAGAGTGGGGATCGAAGTAAGGGAAAGATATAGCAAGGCACCAAATACTAGAGATAATTGTGACACAAAAATATATATTAAAATTGAAGTAGTATATTGTGTAGATCTACATACATTAAAGGTGCTTAGCGGTAACTAGTTTTCCCGGTTATCTCATTGTCGAGGCTTGAGGCATTTTGTTATATTTTAAAAATATAGCTAAGTATTCGTTATATAAAAGTAAAACATTTAACACGATATCTACATATTAACTGCTTCTTATTTACACATTGTCTAGATTTAAGGTAATTTATAAATAGTGCTTTTACCGGGTATATCAATGGCGGGGCATTCTTTCTCGTATATTTATTGAAAACTAAAGTTTTATATTCCCTAATTAATTATTATTTAATAAAATAGCATACATATTATTTATGCATTATTATTTAGACATTATGTAGATTTAAGGTAATTTTAAAAAAGTGCCTTTACCGGGTATTTCAATGGCGAGGCATGCTTTCTCGTATATTTATTGAAACATAATTTTTTTAATACGGTAATTAATTGTTATTTAATAATATAGCATAAATATTATTTATGTATTATTATCTACACACTATCTACGGATTATCTACCTTTTATAACCGGATATCCCATTGTCGGGGCACTCATACTTGTCCTTTTTTTCTTTCTGAATATTTTCTTCGTTCAATTTGTTGTTTATTAAAAATGCAGCTTAAATATAATATACTTATTTTTATCTAGGCCTTGAATACACAATTTCTTCATCTTCTATACCTTCTGGAAAGTGTTTTTATTATATCCCATGTATAGTTTATGAAATTAAATTAAATTCTACAAATTATCTCTTTATTATCTACATTTAATTTACTTTCTAAATGAAGACTTTACCGGGTATTCCATGGCCGAGGCCCTCTTACACCCATTTCCCATTTTTCTGAACTTTTTTCTGTTGCCAATTTGTTGTTTATTAAATATATATAAATGTACCTTCTATATATTGTTTTTATTATGTCCCCTATATAGTTTATGAAATTAAATTAAATTCTACAAATTATCTCTATATTATCTACATTTAATTTACTTTATAAATAAAGACTTTACCGGGTATTTCGTATCCAAAGTACTCTTACACCCATTTCCCATATTTTCTGAATTTTTTTCTGTTGCCAATTTGTTGTTTATTAAAATTCGCATGTCGTCGAATTTGACATACGCCTGTCAGACCCTGGAAATTACTTTTATTTTCTCCACTCTCTCTTCGGATCTCTCTCACTCTCTCTCTCGGTTAAAGGAAGCGAATTTCCTTTGCTTTTTTTTCGGATATAAGAATATCCCATGTGCGGGGAGGGTTTGGGTCTGGGTCTGGGTCTGGGTCTGGGGGTGTACTGGGTACTGGCAAGTCCATCAATCATCAGTCACATATCCAAGTCGGAGCAGAGCTGCGCACTCAACGTAACATTCAAATCAATCAAAATGCGACTGCGACTTCTAACTGTGTTTCTCTCTGTTTTATTTTTATTATTTTTGTTTCTTTTCCTTTTAGTGGGTGGGGCAAATCGGTTTTGGCCCTGGGCTGTGTGTATGCAAAACGTAAATCTAATTTTTCATCGAATGTGTTATAGTTCGGGCAGGAACTGCTGTCGCTTCCTGGGCCGCTGATGAAGTCGTTCGGAATAATGAGTAATGTGCTCGATGCTCGGCTTTTGGGGTGGTAATGCCCCGATGGCGTGCCTTAAATATGAAATACTCCATATGGAGTAGGCCTTGGTTAGACCCTAGTAGGCCTTGCAATCAAATTCCCAACCAAAGTAGATTCCAAACAGCTGGTAGCCATTCGAGTCTAGCCTTTCGACCATAAACACGGCTCTGATAAATCCTAATATTTTCGTTTATAAAATTTTCGAGTGAATTTTTTTTTGTATATTTTTTGACTATAATTTTTGCTGCACTTTTTTTGTGGTAAGAAATTTTGAAAATTTTAAACATACCAAATATAATTTTCGGTCTTTTCTCCGGCAGGCCCAAAACCATGAAGTCGATTTCGAAAACTCTTGTGCCCAAGCAACTGAGCAGCCTCCGCTGCCTTCACCTGGGCCAGCACTTCCCCACTCTCGCCAAGGAGCCTCAGGCTGGTGACCCGTCCAAGGCCCCCACCAAGGTCACATCGAAGACCCCAGCCAAGGTCACCTCCAAAGTCTCGGCCGCCGTGCGTGCCAGCAGCCTGCCCAAGGGCGATCAGAAGACGGAGCTGGTGCCGGAGGAGCTGCGTGCTCCCGCGGAGGCCATTGCCGCCGCCGCCAACTCCACAGGACCCAAGCGCAGCGAGCTGGATCAGCGCAAGGAGCGCAAGTCGGAGTGCGCCAGCCAGCTGCAGACCCTGATGGTGCAGCGGAACACCTGCAAGGAGATCACCGTCCAGTGCGTGCCCTTTGTCAAGATGTCCAATGCCTCGGACAATCCTCTGCGACGCTGCTTCGAGACTCCGGAGCAGCTTCTGGCCCAGGAGCGGAATCCCCTCAAGCTGGCCAAGAGTCTCATCAAGCTAAAACGGGAGCTGCAGGCTGAGAAGGAGAAAACGGAGTTAATCACACAGAACTATCTGGAGCTGAAGGCGGAACTGTATGCCCGGCACTGTGCGATGATCAACCAGAACCATGCCTCCGCTCCTGCCGGCGGCCCAGCCAAGGAGGATCCTGCTCCTGTGGACACCAAGGCCAAGCCTGGTAACGTGCCTGTTCCAGCCTCATCTTCGTCCAAGGACTCGGCGGCTCCTGTCACAGCCTCATCTGCAGCTACCTCATCTGCAGCTGCCTCATCCCAGGCCAAACCTGTGACTGCTTCATCATCCGGCTCCCCAGCCCAGGACAAATCTGTGAATGCTTCAGCCCAAGGAAAGCCCAAGACCAATTAAAGCCTCCTCTGGCTCTTGTACATCCCTCTGACTTCATGGTGCAAATTTTAAGTGCTGTTTTGGAAAACTTATTCTGGACTTTGATGACTTATAACAAAATTAAGAGGAAAAAAATCGAGTTGTAGCCCAACACAAAAAACAATTAAAAATCTATAAACAATTTGTAAAAAAGCAAACTAGAATTTATTTTGTTTTAAAATGAAGAAAGGGACTCTGGCTACTTAGCCTGCTTCTGAGCTTTAAAAAGTATATTGATTTCCTTTTCTTAGAAAAATCTACAGGTTATTAAAATATTATATTTATAATTTTTATTATTAAAATATTTAAAAATATCTACTTATCAAAGTGTAGAAGGCGGAGACTCTGGCTACCTTCTGGAAAAGGTGTTTACCCAAGCCTGCTTCTGAGCTCTAAAAATTAAATTGATTTACTTTTCTTAAAATATATTTTTATATGGGGAAATCTTTAAAAAATCTATTATTATACGTAATAAATCTTATTAATAAAATATTATAGGCTGTGGCTATCTTCTGGATAAGCTGTCTAACTAAGCCTGGTGCTGAGCTCGAAAAAAATATTGATTTAATTTTTTCAAAATATATTTTTATATGGGAAAATCTAAAAAAAAAAATCTACAGGCTATAATAATTTTAATTATTAAAATATTTTTAAGTATGTACATAAGTGTGGAAGGAACCAGCTCTGGCTGTTACCTTCTGAAAAAGCTGAATATCCAAATTATCTCAAAGTAACATTGATATCCATTTTAAGAATACTTTTTTAATGGAAAAAATGTTTACTTTAAAAATCTACAGCATGTCAAGGTATGTATATTATATTTTTATAAATTATTATTATAAATTATTAGTAACCCCATTATTAGTTAAACATTCAATTTCTTTCACAAGATATTAATTCCTTATTTTCAAGGATTCTTTCCCTTTGAAAGCCCGGCTTTCCCCTGCTTTCCTCCTCACATACCCGCGAAAATCTCAAAGATCCAGGGATGTCACTGGTTTAAAAATAGCGCCATGATCGCATATAAATTATAATTGAAATTATCCATACAGTCGCCGTGATAAAGAGCGCGTTGCAGTGGCAGTTCCAGGCGCGAAACGCGAATCGCGACAAGTGCTCGGCTGTTGATGACTTGATTTGAAATCTGAAGTGATATTTTAAGAATGGGGAGGCATGGGGATGGAGATGGGGATGGGGGATGGGGCTGTGTCTTATCCACCCTCGGCTACCCAAAAGCCATAGCCACCCCGGCCCGGCCCCCACTCGGTGGGCATGTTAAATGTCATTTAATAGTTGACAGTTGCACACTGCAAATACTGCAAATAGTGCAATGAATATTGCAGTTTATTTTTTATATTTTTTCGTACGCGGTATCTAGCTAAAAATTTATGTGTAGGTGGTTTTAAATTTATGCGGTCGTCGCTGCCGTTGCCGTCGTTGTCGCGTTGTCGTTGTCGTCGTTGTCGCCGAGACGCCAAAACAAGTCGCGAAAAATTCTTTTGAATTTGGTTCGTTTTTGCTTTAATAAAAGTAAATTTTATTGCTTACACTAAAAATGCATTGCATTGCCACAGGCTAATGCTCTCGCAGATGCAGATACACAATATATGAACAGATACATTCGTTAGCTGCCGCAGATACAGATGCAGATGCAGATACAGATACTGTGTTTGCTTATTGAAGACATCCTGTGAGTCGCATCCGCTCTGTGAAAGATTAGGGAAAATATTAGATGAAAATATTACCTAAATTTCAAATCAGAAATGTGAATTAATATTTTATTTTGTATCTAACAAATTAAGCCTAGCATACTGTGTTAAATTTAATAATTGTTTAACCGAGCACTAGCAGCGGTGACCTTCTAAGAATTAATTTAGAAAGTTAAAGGGCTTGGGGGATTTTTTAATCACGAAATAATTTAAATGAAAAAAACTTTTTTTCTGCCTTGTTATAAATTTTTTAGATTTTTAAACATTTTAATTTTGTTAATATGTTTTATTTTCCGAAGATAGACACATTTAAGATGCTTATTTTTATGAATATTTCCCAAGAAAATGTTGTTTATTTAAAGTTACTTTTAAAATCAGCAAAGAAAATATTAATTATTCAGTTAAAATAAATAAATTTGTTAAGGAACTATTATTTGATTTTTTTAAATTTGTTTAATACATTTTCTGTCTGTCTTAAGCTGTCTTAATCCAAATCACCAAATCACAATTATTTTTAAATATTTTTTTAATAAATTGTCTTCCCTTTTAATTCCATAAAAAATAACAACAACCCCTTTGCCAGTCTTAATCCAATCAAATTAGCTTACACTTTGTACTCTTTAATTGTGGCCACTAAAAAAAAAAATTAAATAAAAAACTTTCCACCGCCCAGACATTGCTTCAGAGGTGAACTTTGATCGCAGGTTTGATTTTCACGCCGCTTTGCGGGCAAAGAAAGTTTGTGTTTACTTTTTTGGCAAATCATAAAAATGGCGCCATGGTCATGGATCACAGCACTGCCAAAAAAGCCAAAAATAAGAGCCCGAAAAAAACTAAAGAAAGAAACCCGAAAAACCCCAGTCAAAACCCTAGTACAGTCGCGGATATTCGGTTGGTTCCTTCTATCAGTCAGCCAGCCAAGCGTCTCCGAGTTCAACTTTTCTTATCTCAAATTCCACCTGCTCTTGGGTTTTGAACCCCCGCCCTGAATATATTTTTGTTTTTTTATTTTTTCGAGTGTGCGCCATTTTTGAATTTCGTTTTCTGGACGAATGCCTCTAATATGAGTTAACAAAAAATAGAGAAAGAGAACATAGAAACTGGAAAGAAATGAAAACATTTTTCAAAATTTTATGCTCATTGTTAGTTATGTATTTTTCTGTATTTTTTTTTTTTTGGGTTTTTTGTTTTTGGCTAATTAGCGTAGCCCCTGGGAAATGGAAATGGAAATGGATATGGAAATGGAAATGCCTCCGCCCGCAGCTCTCGTGGTCTCACACATAATCCCACACATACGAATACGAATGCGAGTATATATCCAGGTTATAGTCGCTGTTTTACATAAATTAAATACTTTTCGGTGCGCCGGCCATTTGCCAGGTGGGTGGCTTTTGGCCCAGTTCAAGTCTGACTTGGGCATCGGAGGTGAGCCGAGAGCATTTCGGGAATCTCAAGAGTTCGCTGGGGGAAAACGTAGGGGAAAAGTAGTGGAAAAGTGGAAAATCGGGGGAGGAAAACGGTGAGGGTTTCTGGCTGAGAGGTTTTGCTCTTAATTCACAAGACATGTGCTGCCGGAGGGGGTAATTATTCCTAGGCCATTGATGGGAATTAAAGCTAGAGATATGAGATTTTAATATGACTCGGGAATATGGAGAATATGGAAAACAAATAGGGGAATATTATTGGGTAATATATAATATAAATAATATACAAAAAAATATATAATATATAAATTTTATATAAAATGGGGAATATTATTGGGTAATATATAATATAAATAATATACAAAAATATATATATATCAAATATAATATAAATAAGATTGGAAACAAATGGGGAATTTTATTGGGAAAGGGATTAACTATAATTCCATAAAGGGAAAAAATTATATCTAAAAGGTATGTGGCTTAAAAATTACTTGTAAAGTGTTTCTAGGATTTAAAAATGTATCTATAAATTATATACCCTTTTTAAGAGTTCTATTTATTAATTAAAAATTAAAATTCGAAATTCCCTATCAAAATTCACGTAGCGAACCCTCCTAGATCCAAAAATCCAAAAGTTATTAAAGCGTAGACTCCGCCTCTCGATGCGTATATTGTTTTAGTGAGCTTCTTTTTTTTTTTTTTGCCCTTTTGGCGCTAGATTCACACTATAAAAAATTAGCTTCGCTCCTCTGCTTTGTTATGCTCGCATTTAGCTTATTATTATTATGATTTTTGTGTTTTTTCACGCCACCATTGCCGCCGCTGCCCATTTGCCGGGTTCAATGACTAATTTATGAAAGTTGCCCTGACTTGCTTTAATTTTTTATATTTTTAATTTTCGGGAAAGGGAGAGAGGGAGCCGGAAACCACCGAAGTGGTTCACAGGCAAATATATTTTCAGAGCAACTCCCTAAGAACTTTCACCGACCAGAAAACAAGTGCCGAGGATCTAAGGATGCCGAGGATCTAAGGATTCCGGGAACAGGATAGTGAGCATTTCGTATTCTCGTATTTGCCTGTGAAATTTCGCGTTCACATTTGTGGGCATTGTGTGTTTAACCAGCGATTAGCACCCGGCCTGAGGTTAACCTCCGACCTCCCTCCGGACAGGTACAAAGGCCAAAGGCCGATGATTGGGCTAGGATATCCGGAATGCGGTACATATCTCTGGCCGATTTAACACCTCTAATTGAGCCATATAATGCCCGGCCAGCCATCGATATAAAGTGCCCCCAAAAAATATATCGCCTGTGGCTCGCTTTTCGTCTCGGCCGACGCAGCGTTTGGGAGTAAATCAATTTTTATGCCGCACTTAGCAGTTAAAATGGGGAGACCCAGGATGACACAGGAAAGAATTTCCACTATTTTTATTTAAATGAAAAATAAGGAATATAAAATTAAGGATATAATAATATTTAGGAAGGTTATTGAATGGGTTTAATCACTGTAGACACAGTTGAGATTTTTCTACATTTTTAGTTAAATGAAAATGAAGGAAAATAAAATAATAATAATAAAGGTTATTGAATGGGTTTAATCGCTGAAGGACCCATTTTTAACTAAATGATAAAAAAGGAATTTAAAATAAATGAAATAATAATAATAATAAAGGTTTTTGAATGGGTTTAATCACTTTAGATAAAGTAAAGAATTTATCCCATTTTTAGTTAAATGAATAATAAAGAATAATAACTATTTCATTTATTTTAAATTCCATATTTTTCATTTAATAATAATAATAAAGGTTTTCAACTGAGTTTAATCACTGAAAACCTTTAGAATATTATTATAATTATTCGTATTTAATTTTCCTTTATTTTATACACTCTTTTCCCGCTCAGTGCACCTCAGCCAGATGCAAAGATACAAAGATACTGCGCGCGAGCCTCTCGTTACATTAAATATGCATCAAAAATTGATGATGATGCATTTTTAACGATTCGACTTGGGATTTTTATGTCGCCAGAAATGCATCGGAGTCGACTCTTGATGTATGTTCCAATACACATGTCCATCATCCTCCCATCACTCCATCACATTCGACACATCGCCATCTCCATCTCCATCTCAATCTCCATTTATTTGGACTTGTTTGTCGCTTGTCTGCGCCTCAATTTGATTTTAATGGCCTTTTGATAAATTCTCCCCTCTCAGGAGAGCCCCTGCTCCCCTCCTGGTGGAACCTGGATGCTCTCTTGCCCTTGGCCGGAGCAGTACATGTCATCAGCGCTGGGCGGCGCCACTTTGCAGCCGCTCACACGCTGCGCGTTAGCCTGGACAGTTTGTAATTATTTCTGTGGCCAAATTGAATTGAATTAAGGCGCAGAGGTGAAGTGCACACGACGAGCAATGGCAGAAACCCATCACGGGGCCAGTGTCTGTGGGTTCCATCGGGGGAACTTTAGAGGGGTTTCGACCGGGTAATACCCTTTTACTTGGACTTTGAAGTTATAGACTAAAAACAAAAATTAAAGAAATGTTTAGATATTTTTTAGATATTTTTTAGATATTTTTAGATGTTAATGGAGACAAGAAAAAGGTTTCTCATCCGTATTTATTTCCCATTTAATATTAAATATAGCTCTAGTTTAAAAAACCCTCCATTTACTTATTTATTTGTATACAAAATATTGCCGAAGCCTAATATACCCTCCAATATTCTTTAATTTTTTTTATTATTTTTGTTATTTATTCTCTTTATTTTCTTTTTTGTTTTATTTATTTCCCATTTAATATTAAATATAGCTCATTATTTAATTGGATATAAAATATTGCCCAAACCCTGCGATATTCTATAATTTATTAATTATTTATCTTTATTTTCTTTAATTTGATATTTTTTTTATTTATTTCCCTTTTAGTATTAAATGTAGCTCAACTCGAGTAAACCCTCCTTTTAGTTATTAATTTCTCTCATAATTTTTTTATTTATTATTATTTATTTCTCTTTTACTATATTCTCTTTTAAAATTATTATTATTAGTATTCCCTTAGCCTTGCATACCCTCTGATACCCATTACTCTTACCTAGCATAATGAAGCCGAAGTCGAGCGCAAATGAACAACGAACTTTTTGGCCACAGTTGAGTGATTCCTGGGTGTCGTCGTCATCGTCGTCTTGGTCTGGTCTGCCATCTCTCTGGTATTATTTCCTCCACTTCTTCGCTGGCACCTGTGGCGTTACTGGGTACTTACCACTCGGATCGGAGCTAGGTACTCACCTACTCCGTACCCAGTACCCCGTACCCAGTTTTCAGCCAGAGACACCGATACGGCGGCCACTGTCACTGTCAAGCGTAATCATAATTTATTGTAATTATTTTGTATTATTTTTTAAAATTGTTTTAATGAGTCGCAGTTGATGTTAGTCTTCGTCTTCTTCGTTACTTGTTACTTTTGCTGCTGCCTTTTCCTATGATCACCTCGATCCCGGCCGTAATTACATTATAGATAATAATTACATATAGATATTTCCATTGCGATTACTGTTGTTTCTTCCCCCCTCCCGTGATGATGGCATTTTGTCAACGAAAAACGAAAAACGAACGAAATTTCATAATCGGAAGTGTTAGTCGTTGACTTTGGAGTGTGTTTTCGGCTGCCATTAACCGAGCACTTTTAATGAGCCGCAATTATTGAAATTTCTCGAATGCAACGACCCATGGGAGGTAGTCTTGGGTGTACTTATAAGTATTTCCTTAAAAAGTATTTGATGGGATTTTGGTTTTTTTGGAATTGGTTGGAGATTTTTGGGGGGATTTAAGGAATATTACTCTATCAAAATAGGTTTAAATAATAGCATTGCTTAAAGTAAATATAAATATGCCGAAGAATAAGGAAGTTATTATATAGTTTCGACCGTGACAGATAAGTTTTAATATGAATTTCGAATATTACCAAGCTAAGCATATACAAAAAGATTTTTATATATATTAAGGAATTTTTACGTCAAAAAAACTTACAAAGAATGTGGGATATTTATTTACTATTATAAAAGTTAAATATATATACTAAATAAAATGATTCAAGATATGAATTAGTTTAATTAGCATTATAATAAATTGTTTTACATAATTTCTATTCATTCTTGGATGGGGATTTGCAACACAAGATTCCTATATTATTTTCTAATATAAAAATATCTAAAAAAATACTAAGTAAAAAAATTAAAAAGAATATAGAAACTTAATTTTATAGGAATGAAGTAAATATGTTGTAGAATAAGCAAGTTATTTTGTTTTCACTTACATAGAAATGGCTAGATTGATGCTAATAAAGAATAAGGGACTAGAGTATCTTCTTCAGTATGACTAGGCCTTAAAAAAATTCCTCACAAATCTCTAAAACTCATAATATATTCCCAGATAGTCGGAAGATCGCCTTGGGCACTATATATCAAGGGAAGATTGCGCCATAGCTGTCCAGTACTCGCTCCCATTTTCGGGATGCTGACGGCACCTGTTGATCTTGTGCAAATACCTTGAATAGTTTCCAGTCCAAGAACAATGAGAGCCCAAGGTACACACAGCCAGTTTCGGGGGAGGGAACTTGTTTCCTGATAAGCCACATCCATCTCCATTATCAGGCGGGGGTGTTTGGGTTTATTTGGTCTTTTTTTTGTTTTTTAAGATAAGATAGGAAGCGGTAGGAAAAACTGGCTTGCAGCTTGGGTTTCATCAGCCAAACCGCAGCATGCCAAAGCCATGAGGCCAATTTTCCAAGAATAATTTGTGATTTCGTTTTGGGTTCCCTCTATATAAGCATATATATATTTTTCTGGGGACAGGGGACACACAAATAGTTTTGGGTAAATAGGGCTGAACAATAATAGCACTTCACGTTTCGGAATCAGAAATTATTTCATTGTTTGCCCCGAACCGATAAGGAGAAGCTCCAGCGGAGGCAGTGACATGTGGCCCGGGGTAGTTAGGAAAGTCAATAAGATTAGCATCATCGCAATCATAATCAAAATCATGGAAATGTTCTCGAAAAGTGATTACTTTGAAGCTATGATTCATGAGCATAAGGTTTTATATTTATAAATATTTACTATCATCTTTAATAAATAAATAAAAAATAAATATTTATAAATAAATATATTTCCTACTTGGACTTGCACCTTTGATTTGAGTGGGAGATATATACATATATAGGAGTGACTTAACTCCCTTGATCCGGCTCGAAGGACCAAATAAATGTAGTCGGAAGTTGCTGGGGATATATATTAGAATTTTCCGGCTCGAAGGACCAAAATAATGTAGTGGGGAGCTGCTGGGGATCTATACTAAAATTAGGAAAAAATATATACTAATTCAATGAGCTGTTGTAGACACATACATATATTAATAACTCTAAAAAAGCCTTACACTCGCGCTACGCACTATCGCCATGCCAACTGGCTGGCTGTTCATCATCTCCATCATGATTGTCGCCATCGTCTCGGACTCAGAGTCGTCGTCGTGCCCAGCTCATTATTTTTATGACTCTTTGTGCCGTCTCTTACCCAGCAAAGTGATCTAAATCTATTGACCGAACGAACTCCCTCCCATAGAGACTCGTACACCTGAGAACAGGGAACAGAGAACAGAGAACAGAGAACTGGCTTTTATGATACTCAAACTGAAGCCAAGCTCGGAGCCGGAATAAAACTATATACACGTTCGTGTATTTTTTATTGCCATTCATGCATAATGCCAAAAAGATAAATAACAAATAAATTTCCTACTATGTACTGCCAGCCAGCTACCTCTCTGCCAGCTCTTCTTCCCATCTTCCCATCTCTGTGTGGTAATTATTAATAAATGCCTGCCCACCTGCGTCCCGCAGACCATGCCCTCTAATAGTGTTCACGCTTCGCTTGGCATTGAAGAAGACGACGGAGAATCCGAAGAAGACTCTCTGAGAAGACTCTGGTGACTGGGACTGGGCCGTGCCCTTAGCGTTCCAAAGAGCCAAACAACCGAAGAACCGAACAACCGAACAACCAATTGTCTTTTGGCATATTTTCAAGTTGAACGCTCGCCGCGCTTTTTTTTCGCTTCTTAGCCATCTTCTGCTCCGGCTTCTGCCCATTTCTAGAGATTTTCTAGTGCGATTAAGCGAAAAACGAAACAGTCTCATAAAAAATATGCCTCTCCCTCTCTTGGTCTCTTGGTTCATACATAAATATTGTGGAAATGGCCGGGAAAATGGTGGCTCTGGGCCCCGGAATTGAAAAACTTGGGCTTAAGTTCAATGGCGTCCGTGACAGGCTTTGATGGGGTATATTCAATATTACAAAAAAATATTACAAATATATTTTAATATAATAAGAATTAAATATATATAACTGGATACAAAGGTTCAAGACCTGAATTAGTTGAACACAATGTCTTATTTCATTGGAAATCGCTAGTGGTGACCGTGAAAGGTAAGCTTTAATGTGAATTTCGAATATTACCAAACTAAGATATTAAAAAAGATTTTAAAATATAGTACGGAATTTTTACAGCAAAAAACTAATATAGAATGTGGGATATTTATTGAATATTATAAGAGTTAAAAATATATATAATTAAATAAAATACCTTAGGAGTTGAAAAGATTTTTATATATATTAAAAAATTTTGACGGCCATAAAAACAAATAAAGAATGTGGGATGTTTATTTAATATTATAAGAGTTAAATATTTATAACTAAATAAAATGATTCCAGAGTTGAATTAGTTTATTTAGCATTTAAAATAAATTGTTCTATATTAATATTATTCAATCATCGATAAGGCTTTGCAACAAAAGATTCCTATATTATTTTCTAATTACATATACCTGACTAAAATAAAGCAATAACTGATTTTCTAATATAAAAATATTTATAAAGTTCTTAAAAATTAATATTAACCTAATTTTATAAGAATTAAATATATATAACTGATTAAAATGAAGAAAAGGGTTCCTACTTACGAATATATTCCTATTTTTTTAGTATTACCTCATAAATATCAAAAAATCCTTAAAAACACCTAGAATTTCCTTTCCCATTCCCAGAAATAAATCGACATTTATGCAAAAACCTTCTGCAGCCCATCAACGCCCGCTGTCAGCTCACCAATAACCCATTCAGAGAGCGAGTCATTCACTCACCCATTCAGAGGCATTCAGTCGATCCAGGGAGAACCCTCGATTGGAAGTGGGATTCCAATTCCGATTCGCCCTCGCAGAACTGCTTTGCATATTGACATCATCATTCTGCCGGAGACGACAAACTGTCAAACAAAACAATTGCTGTCAAATTTACAACAATGAGAGAGAAGAAAGCACAGAGCAGCAAAAAATGGAGCTGTCAGAGTTTTTATGGCGCAAGAGAGAAGAAGCAATTTCAACATATCAATAAATTTTTGACAATTCCCAGAGACAGGCGGGGAAAGGAAATATCGATATATAGCGAGTATAGCGTAACAAATACCGGGGAACACCTTTTCAATAAATTTGCTACAACTGTCAGCGAAACAATGTCATTGTCACGACGCCCTCAACCCCTTTCTGTTTTTTTTCTTGTCTACGCGGAAAGGAAGCCGAAGCCGAAGTCGAAGCCAGGCGAAGCGACCTATAAACCTGTCACAGGACCCGGGCGCACATTCAATTCAAGGCACAAGGAGCAGGAGCAGGAGCGGGAGCAGGACGAGGAGCAGGAGCAACGACAACGACAACGAAAACGACGACATTATTGTCGCTAAACAAACGATCAAATGGCAATTTAAAAGTTTTTATTTAACACTAAATCACCCACACCAACGATCCAGGCAACCGCCGAGCCGAGCCGCCACCTGACATTCGCTTTCTTTTTCAATTTCGAACCCTTTCGTCCTTTCAACCCTCTGTCCTGAGTCCCCAGCCCCTTTGCGCGATTTTCAATAACTTTTGCCCCGCCGAACAAAAGGCGCAAAACTTTAGCGACTTAAATTATGGGCCTTGTCTTCGTCCTCGTCTCTTGTATTATTTTTTCTGTATTATTTTTTCTGTGACTTGTGTTGAGCTCATCGACTGACTTTTGGACTCCCAAAGGAATTTGTTGCATGCATGAAAAAATATTTGACATAACGACGAGGCGAGGGTGGAGAGCTGGGTTAAAGACAACAACCGACTTCGCAGTTCCCGGTTCCCGGTTTTCAAATTCCTTTTCCCGAAAATATTGAGTGAGAGAGAGAGTGCCTTCGGTTAAGGACATTTGACACGGGGTTAAGCGCCAGCTTAAGGGTCTTGATTGGTGTGACCCTGAATCCCTTTTCGGAAGTGGGTTTTGATTTCAACTCCTCCAGCTTACCTGTGACCTGGTTAGCATGTGTTGCAGATTACCTCTGTGGAGGCTTTAAAAATATTATTTAGAGAATTAAGTTAAAACAAGGTCGGAGCCGTGAGTTTTTTCAATGCAAATGTATCACGAAGGAAAGCAGAAAGTCTATTAAAGCTGTGCTAACATATATTATAACAGTTTATAACAGTTTATAACCGTTTAAAAAAGATTATTACAGTTTATAACAATTTATAAAAGTTTATAAAAGCTTATGCCAGTTTATAAAAGTTAATATTCAACAGCTTCTGGAAAATTAAGTGTATTTAGTAGTGGATATTTTATAAACTATAATTTTTAATATATATATAAAATAAAACAAGAAAATTTTAGGTTTATAATGGGGTCTTTCCTTCACAGTTACTTGTCTTCTGTGCTTATATATATTGTAACAGTTTATAACAGTTTATAGGCACTTAAAATATTTACAAAACGTACAAATGAATAAATACCCACTATTTATTAGTGGGTATTTTATAAAAGCAATTTTTAATATATAAATTAAATAAAGAAAGGAAATTATAGCCTCTTAATGGGGTCTTTCCTTCACAATTATTTGTTTATAACAATTTATATACAAGTCTCTCTCAGACTTAAAATATTTACGCTAGGTAAAAATAAAGTGTATTTAGTAATGGGTATTTTATAAAAAAAATTTGTAGTATATAAATAAAATAAAAATATAAAATTGAAGGCTCTTAATGGGGTCTATCCTTCATAATTATTTGTCTTCTGAAAATACCTTTAAAATACTGACTACTAATTCAAATCTTGAGTTATATATATTTAAATCGTAAAATAATTTAACACTTGAGTTGTATATATTTATATTTAATTAACTTACTTAGCTATCTCTAACCAACTTTTAGTTAATTAATTTATCGTAAACAAATTAATTTAATAATAATATAATTACGACAAGTACTGTCCCAAGTTTGGAATTTATTAAGCTTCAATTAAACAAACTGAATCGATAGGCAATAGGGCTGTCAAAGGTAGTAAAGGATCAGGGGCCTGGATCAGGATGTGGGACTAGGCGAGGTCCTGCCGGCGCTGGAGCTACTTCCAAACAGGAGTGGGCCGGCGACGACGGGGGCTGCTGCTCCTGCCCTGCTTGCTCATGAAGGCGATGCTCAGCCGGCGCTTGGCGCGGGTGAGGATCTCCTTGGAGTCGGCGGGCTGGAAGAGGTCAGCATAGCTGCCCAGGCTGCTGTCCGCGGGCATCGCTGGCTGGCGTCTGGTCCGGCGCCGGATCATGGAGCTGCCCCGCGGACGCACTGGGGCATCAGAGCTGACAGCCGACGGTGGAGGCGGCGGGAGCTGGGTTCCCTGTATTCCCTGGATCGGTTTCTGCTCCTTCACTGGCTTCACTGTGGGATTCTTGCGAAGATGCTGGGAGGAGGACCTCTTGGGGGGGCTCAGCTCCCTCTGCCTGTGCTGGGAGGAGGACCTCACCTCCTTTTGCCTGTGCTGGGAGGAGGACCTCACCTCCTTTTGCCTGTGCTGGGAGGACGACCTCCTGGGGGGGCTCTGCTGGAAGGATGACTTCATGGCCGGCACCCATTCCCCGCGATGTCGCCGGAACAGCCCCGAGCCATAGTTCAGCATGGTGTCGATGGCCTCCTCGCGCCTCAGATCCCGGTTCAGGCGCTCCTGCATCAGGCGATGGTGTCGCTGGCGACTGGTCAGGTTCGGCCCGAAGCGGGACGCCCTGGGAGGAGGAGAGGTGCTCCGGGACTGGTACTGGTAGGGCGTGTACCACGGAAAGTCCACCTTGCGCATCTGCCGGCCCACATGGGACCGGGCCTTGAACTTTTTGATCTCCTCCCTGGGGGATTGCTCTGAAAGGGCATCCTTCTTCACCCACTCCACCGAGATCTGGTCTAGCTTTCGGGGACTCTCCTTCTTGGCCACCTGGTAGCCACCGGCCAGACGCCGCCTCCTCTTAAGGCGCGGCACCAGCCAGGGCTTGTCGTAGTTCCTGAAGATGGGCAGCTGCCGTTGCCTCTGTCGCTGCCTAAGCTTGGATTGGGTCTTGGCTGGAGCCGGAGTTAACTCTCGGTGGGATCTCCGGGAGAGGATGGTGGTGCCGGTCACAGAGGACTTGGAGGGCATGGGCGAGGGTGAGCGCAAAGGGGAGCGGGAACGAGGAGAGCAGGATACCGATCTGGATAGAGGTGGCTCCAGCTCGGGTTCCTTTTCAGTCAGGTTGGTTTGGTTGGCCTTCTCCTCCTGGCTAGGTTTCTGTAGAGGCTTCTGAAGAGGTTTCTGAAGAGGTTTCTGTAGAGGCTTCTGTTCCAGCTTCGGTTCCAGCTTCTGTTCCAGCTTTGGTTCCAGCTTCTGTCCCATTTTTTTACCTATTTTCCCCATTTTCTGTCCTAGTTTTGGTCCCATTTTTGGTCCCATTTTCTGCCCCATTTTCTTAGTCTTTGGGGGATTTTTCTTGGCAGGCTGCCTCACCTGGGAGCGGCTCTTGGCCAGGATCAGTGGCTTCTTGAGGGCTGCTCCTCCTCCTGCTCTCTTGGGAGTGGCTCCTCCTCCTTCTTTCTTGGGAGAGGCTCCGGCGGGCAGGCGGGTGTTCAGCTGCCTTTGAGAGCGCCGCGAGCGGACTGCCAACTTGGACTGCAACCGAGCAGGAGACCTGGCTCTAGGTGGAGGAACCTGCTCAACCGGAGATCTCTCAACCTGAGGCTTCCTGGGAGATACCTTCTCCACCACCATAGCCTTGGGCCTGGTTTTTGGCACCCTGGGACCCACCAGGTGCGTGGTGCTCATCACAACGCCATTCAAGCAGCGGCCACTGGCAGCTCCTGGAACAGTGGAGGAGCTGCCTTTGCCGCGGGCTGGAACTGGCGCCTTCTGCCCTGCCACCTTCTTAAACTTCAAGACACTGGAGATCGCCCTGGGTGGCTTCTGGTGCTGCCTGAGGAACCGCCGCATCTGGTCCTTCCTTTGCAGCTTCTTGGCAAAGCGCGGATCGAGGAGCAGCAGGTCATCGAGGGCCTCCTTGGACTGGGCAATGAGGTTCAAGAAGTTGAGGCGCTCCGGCTTGGCATAGTACATGTGCCCCTTGTAGTCGTCCACCTGGCCAAGATTGTGGTGCTCGGCCACCACCTGGGCCACCACCCGCTTCAGGGTGCTCCGGTTTAGGTTCATGTGCTGGGCCACGTTCTTGGCCAGCGCCTTGAGGGCGCCACCCGTCCCGCCCAGCGGCCTCATTGTCCAGATGTTCTGCAGCTTCCGCCGCTCCCCAGGAGCTCCAGCTCCCGCTCCAGGCGGGGATCGCAAGAGCAACTGCGACCGGGATCGGGACTGCATCGGAACTGGTTGGTCTCTGCTTTCTGGACCCTTAACGCGAACAATTAATTTAAACTTAGACCGAAAGAGTTGGGATTATGCTTGGTAATTCTTCCCGTTTTCGTAATTTTGTTTCCAATTTGTGTTTTTATTTTTTTCTGCCTTACTTTCGAACGGTGTCTGGGGGTTACGAAGTCTGCTGTAAAAATGAAAATCTTGCTCTTACCAAAAATATATATATGGATTTATATCGGAGGTATATTCTGAAGGGCACTTGGATATAGTGCTGGGGCAGGCGGCCAGGTGACAGGGACTGCCGGGAAACTGACAGCCTGCTGAGGGGAAAACTAGTTCAAAATTTGTTTTATTTTTTCAATTCATTACAGAATTAATTACAGAATTTAATTTGTTTAGATATAGCTTAATGTGTAGGGGAATTTTCTGGGCAAAATAATATTTGTAAAGATATAACTTAAGGTGATTTAAGGGGTTTTTTTTTTTGAGAAATTAAAATGTACAGGTAAGAAAACTTCAAGTAAAGAACTCAAACTTTATCTTATACAGGTTTCAATTTCCTTAATGGCTTCATAAAAATATAGCTTATACTTAACGCTATTTATAATATTTAAAGAAATATATAAATATTCTTTAAAAATACTAATTACAAATACAAATTAAAAAGTTAGAAAAATGCCAAAGTGCTCTGTAAATTTAGTTTGTAAAGAAAGAAAGTCTCTTGAACTCTTTATAAAGATACAGCTTAAAATATTATTAGATAAGTAAGAAAACTTTGGCAAAAGGTGGAAATTTATTCCCTACGATTT
Source organism: Drosophila lacteicornis (assembly GCA_008044355.1). Taxonomy (NCBI): domain Eukaryota; kingdom Metazoa; phylum Arthropoda; class Insecta; order Diptera; family Drosophilidae; genus Drosophila; species Drosophila lacteicornis. The sequence continues at coordinate 203,173 of VNKF01010723.1, forward strand.
TTAATTATTTTTTAAAGATTCCCAAAAGTTTATTAAAGACTTCCCATATTTATTATTTTAAATACATAAATTAACAAGTAAGCGAACTTCATTCTAAAATGCCAGTCTGCTTAAGGAAATTATTTTATAGATAATATCAAGGTCCTTAAAGTCTTCATAAAAATATAGATTAAATTATTAGGGAATATTCTGTAATAAATATCATTTCTCAAATAAGAAAACTTAAATCTTACAAAGCGAAATGCCTGAGGAATTTAGTTTGTAAAGGTTTCAGGTTCCTTAAATCATTCAATATAAAGTATGAAGGGATATTCATGGAATATAATTATTATCAAGTCAGAATACTTCTGTAAAAATATAAATTAAATTATTAGGGAATATTCTTTATAATAAATATAATTTTTCAAATAAGAAAACTTAAATCAAACCAAGCAAAATGCCTGAGGAATTTAGTTTCTAAAGGTTTCAAGGTTCTTAAATGCAGTATGAAGGGATATACAAGGAAAATTATTTATTTATTTATTTATATTATGTACATGAAAAATAATTATTATATAATCAAAAAAACTTCAATTTAACATCTAGAAATTCCCCAGAAAATACTGTAATACTTAAGGCTGTTAAATCATAATTTCGATTAACCTTTTGGAACTTAAACATACTTCTACCGATCATTAGGGACAGCTGAATGCCGAGCAGCTGCCCCACCACCGCCGCGATCAGTAGCCACGTGCTAAGGGACCCGCTCCTGCTCCTGCTCCTGCTCCTGCTCCTGGCTCTGGGACATATCAATGGGCCCCGAAATGGGCAATCAAGCGTGTTGGAAAACAGAAAGTCAGCGGGGAAGTACCTGCTTGAGAGAGGGAAGAAGAAAAGCAGCAAGGCCCGTCTTCGACCGCAAAACAAACGCAGAGACATCGGACACACACATCAGGGGAGGAAGGAAAAATTATAAATGATTTCATTAAGGCGAGAACGAGGGTCGTCGTAGGTCAGGAACCGAGAGCCGAAGCACCTGCACTTGCTGCACCTTGGGCAGGTGAGTGTCCCGAAGAGGTTAGGGGTGGGAAAAATGATTTACACACACGGAGCTCGAGAGCTCTCCCTCTGATGATGATGATCCGCTTCAGTGGAGGTTAGGGAACCCGAAAAAACAGAAAACACAAAACACAACACAGAAAACCCTTTGCAAAGTTCAATACGGAAGCCCCTCTTCTTTCCTTATTTTTTTTTTGCCTCGTTTGGGCCACTTAACCGTAATTAGGGCTTTTCAATATTATTAATGATGATGGTCGCTGTGGGTCTGGCCTGTGGGAAATGCATTGCGAATTGATGACGACGGACTGACTGGTGGACAATGCAAAAATGCAAACACGCAAGCCCAAAAGCGCAACAATTTTCGAATAGCAATTTCTGTGCTCTATTTGACTCTCGTTGTGTGTTTGCACTTTGGTGGTGGTTCCATCCAGCCATCCAGTCATCCATCCATCCATACGTTTTTAGCGTTATCAGTGCAAAATAATCTTTCAATCAGCCCTATGGCCGCAACATGGTGGATGGTGTACCAGAGGGACTCCCTCGATGCCAGCAGAGCGTGACGCCAATTGTTGCAACTTGCCGAGCCAGTTGCACTTCCAAGGGCGCTCTGGGATGGCATGGGATGGGATGGGATGGGTTGGTGGCACTTGAAGGGCTTTGGCTTTGCAATTACAGAGCCAGAACCTATCGAAGTACGACCTGTTGAGGTCGGAAAAACAGTGTGGGAAAGCCGCAGAACGTCCTTGTTTAAATGGGTTTCCAAGTGCTCATATTTTTAATTAATTAAAAATATATATTTAATATTTAAAGAATAAATATAAAGTATTATAAATTCTAGTTAATTATATTACATATTAAATGGGTTTCCAGTGATCATATATTTTATTAATTCAAAATATGTATTTAATATTTAAAGAATAAATACAAGGTACATATTACATATTAAATGGGTTTCCAAGTGGTCATATTTTTTATTAATTAAAAGTAATATGTAACAAAGTATTATAAATACAAAGTATTATAAATTCTAAGTTAGATTTATGGCTCTCAGCTACTGGCATATATTATATTACATATTAAATGGGTTTCCAAGTGGTCATATTTTTTATAAATTAAAAATATGTACTTAATATTTAATGAATAAATACAAAGTAATATAAATTCTAGTTAATTATATTACATATTAAATGGGTTTCCAAGAGGTCATATTTTTTATAAATTAAAAATATGTACTTAATATTTAAAGAATATATACAAAGTTTTATAAATTCTAGGGAAGATTTATGGCTCCCAACTACTGTCATATATTATATTACATATTAAATGGGTTTCCAAGAGATCATATTTTTAATTAATTAGAAATGTTTACTTAATATTTAAAGAATAAATACAATGTATTATAAATTCAAGTTAAGATTTATTGCTCTCAACTCCTGCTATATATTAAATTACATATTAAATGGGTATCAAAGTGGTCATATTTTGTATTAATTAAAAAAATGTATTTCATATTAATAAATATTTAATATTAATTTAAAATATTTTATATAATTAAAAAAAAATTCTAGTTAAGGTTTATGGCTCCCAACTACTGGCATATATTATATTACATATTAAATGGGTTTAAAAGTGGTCAAATTTTGTATTAATTAACAATCTGTATTTAATATTTAAAGAATAAATACAAAGAATTATAAATTCTAGTTAAGATTTATGGCTCCCAACTCCTGATATATATATTATATTACATAATTCCTGCATGGCTCCCAGACCTTCTTCCGTACTTTTTGGCCCATTTGCGCCTTACAAAAAAATATAACAAAAATAAAAGACAGAAGACAGCAGAGCAGAGACGGGAAGCAGCGACTTGCGACCGGGAATCATTTAAGCATTGCGGTGTGAAATTTCACACCGATTGCAATAAACATTCAACAATAAAAAAACTAAAAAAAAACACAAAACTAAAGAGAGAAAGGCCAGAAAAGCGAGAGAAGCGAGAAGAAACCCTTTGCAATGGAACAAAATCAATCAAACAGACGACGGGCTGCGCATGCGCGCACGCCGGATGTGGATGTGTTGGCAAACGGCTACCAGGCGGCGGCAGCGGCGGCATGGGTTAAGCTGATGGAGGGGGTTAAGAGTACACACACACACACACCACACACACTGCTAGCTGGTGGCTGCTGGCTGCTGGCGTTAATGGTGTCACTAAGTACGCCGCAAACCGGCGGCCTTTCCAGCCGCGCTCTGATCATCGAATGGAACCAATAAAAGTCGCCTTCCCATTGTCTTTATTCGCGCGGCCCTCTCGCGTGCACTCAGAGAAATTGATACTATAAATTAAAATAAATAACAAAAATTTCCATACATTTCTTATAATTTTTTAAATAATTTTGTAACAATAAAATTGGCTTAAAAATATGGAGAATTGGTATTTGTTCTTATAGTGGCATGAACTAGAGATGCTAATTGTATATGATCGATCTTATATCGAAACTCTATTATAACGAAAATATTGATCCGATATTCCTTATCGATAGATTTATCTATAGATATACATTTTTGTATATTTCAAGTACAGTTTCTGTTTTTATCCCAGCGCATTATATCGAAAATATTGATTTCATGTATGTTTCATCACAAATCAGTTAAATCCAAGATTCCTTATTTGTAGATTTATCGATAGATACATTTTTTAACATTCCTTATCGATATATTTATCGATAGTTATAAATTTTCTTACATTCCCAGTACAGTTCCTGCTTTTTCCCCTAGTGCATCCCATTTCCCATTTCATTCAATTTGCATTTTGTGGCCAGCTCATGGTTGAATGGTCTTGCGGGTGCTGCTGTCCTCCTCCTCCTCCTCCTCCAGCACTTCCACTTCCCATTCCATATGGGGGTGTAGGCAGGGGTTCGGTTTCCCGAAAGGGGGTAGAACAAAAGAGCCAGCCGGGGGGGGAGTGCCGAAACAATTCAATTGTCTGATTGAACCGGCTGGTTGGGCATATTCGGTGTTGGCTTTCTGGTTTTCCTGTTCCATCCGCAGTCCGTCAGTCCGTCAGTTGCGGTACATTGCATTTCACACATCGCGCATTAGCGCTGCCAATGACAATGACGATTGCAGTTCCAATTCCGATGACGATGACGATGACGATAGCGGTGGCGATGACTTTTTGGTGACGGTCGAGCGACTTCTGTTTGTGCTCGTTCTGCACCGAATGGTGAATAATTGGTAGTATGGGGCAGCAGTTAGTATCTGATGAGTATCTATATTTTTTAAATAATATTATATTATATACTAATAAATATATCGATATATATCGATGAGGCATACAGAAATCTTAATTCAGCTTCAAGAGCTCACTCAGTTCGCCCGCAATCCCATCGTATATCATTCGTTTTATCTATATTTCCGCCTAACTATGCTTCCAACTCCCCCTCCTCAGATATATATATTTATATATATGGGAGATATATGCGGGCGCGATTGGGAACCGCAAACAAAAGCCATCCGAAGCGAGGACCGATGGTTAATTGCACTCCAAAGGGAGGGAGACTCTGACTCCTCGTCGTATAAATATTTTTTCCAATGAAACATTTTTATGTTAATTCGAAAAATTGTTTTACAACCAATTAACTTAGCCAATGCACCAAAAAGATCAACGGACAAGATCGCGGCAGCCACTGCCCCTGTCGGAGGGTTGGAGGGCCATGTAATATGTCCAGGGGAACCAGAAGAAACGAGGGTGAGTGTCGATCGCATGCCGCTCGGAATTCCATTATCCATTCCGACTGTCAGTCGATGGCCCGTACCAAAGAGCTCTCTTTTGGCCAGCGGGCAGGCAGGTGCACTGGGAACCCTTGAGATGGCCACTAACATGTCTTCGTGGTGGTGGTGGTGGTGGTGTGTAACCCTCCTCTGAAAGTCCTGTTGCTGCGGGTCAGTGCTGCTCGCTAAATCAATCAAGCGCGGCTGGAAATAATAACAGCCAAAAATAGCACACAAGACTCACAGTTACGAACGATTTGATACCCTGGGTTTTCAATAAGTTTTCAAATATTCGTTTATTCAACGGAAATGTGTGTGTAAGGTGGCAACGCCCAGTGACCAGTGTGACCTTAGCTGGTATATCTGGCATCTCTGCTAATTGCATTTCGTGAATTACAGATTTTTGGCTAATCCGATTATTTTCGGCTATATAAAGGCCGCGACTTCCCTCCGAATTTCAGTTCGCATCGTGCAGCCTTTGAGTGCACAATGCAAACTCTTTATTTATTTTATTTCATTTTATTTATTGACTTCAAATATTTGATCGCCTTGGGTATCGGTCAGTAAGAATCGTTTGCGCTCTTTTTGAGCTGCTCATCACGCTGGAGTTTAATTTTATTTTGCTTTGCATCAAGTACTTATTTTGCAACGAATGGTGATGCTGGCAAATGTTGACCGTTACGGTATTTTGGATTTTTATTTTTGATTTTTATTTTTAAAACTATTTTAATTAAAATACTTATTTTGCAACGCATGGTAATGCTGGTAAATGTCGACGGTTACGGTATTTTGGAATACGCTACTTTGGAATTTTATTTTTAATTTTTATTTTTAAAACTATTTGAAATTAAAATGCCACTCGGGGCTTTTTAACGCATTCAAAGTCCCTGCTCATTTTTAATCGGAGCAAAATCGTTTTCTTATATATTTTTAGTACGTTTTTTTGGGTATTTATTTTTGATTTGTATGATTACCCAAAAACCTATATACTCTTTATTTCGTTGGTGAAACCATTTCAATTAAAATGCCACTCGGGGCTTCTCTGCCTCTCTCCCTCACTCACACTGGCTGTGGCGCGACCTAGGCCACAGGTGAGCTACAGGTGCGAACGGACACCAGGTAACCCGACCTGCGGTTGTGTCATGTAATTAGGAACTTCCCCGAGAGCGCCTATCGATTTGGGGGATCGATGGATGGATGGATGGATGGATCGATCGATCGGATGACCGGAATTAAGTCATTCGGCAGCTGCTTCTGTTTTCTTATTTTCCTATTTTCTTATTTTCCTATTTTATTTTTCACATCCATTTCCATTGCCATTTCGGGCCAGTCATGACAGGCCTAAGTGGCCCCTCGTGATGCGACTTTCCCAGGCCATCCATCCAGATCCGGCGGAGATCTTCATTACGGCCCAGTGGCTCCCAGTTATCTGGCCGTGTCCATCAGCTCCAGGAACTCGCCTCTGCATCTGGGCTGGATGCATCCAGGTTCTCGGCCAATCCCAGCCAGCTTCCGCTAATCTCCGCCAGCGAATCGAAGTCACGTTGCCAAAGCCGACCACGCCATCTTCAAGCTCTTCTAGGAGCCAGCAACACTCGCAGGAAAAGTTAAGGGATATTATAAGCAACAAATTAGGGAAGAGAAGCATTAAGAAGTAAAAGCAAAAAATATTTAAATTAAATAATTTTTTTTAGGGCAAAAATAATGCAGAACAAGTTGCTTATATAATTCTTATAATTCGTATAAATTCAATGTGTTGAGCTATAGCTTCAAATTGTTTTTTAAATAAATTAAATACCAAAAACAAAAATTATTAAAGAAAGCTGCAATACTAAATAAATTAAGTATTATTATTTGGGGAACAAATTATGCAGAAAAAGTGGCTGATGGATTCCTATAAATACAACGTGTTAAGCTATTACTTTGAAATGTTTTTTAAATACATTAAATACTAAAACAAAAAATATAAAAACCAAACTGTAATACTAAAGAAAATAAATAATATTTTGTAGGGAAAAAATAATGCAGATAAAGTTGCTGATATAATTCCTATAATTCCTTTAAATACAACGGGTTAAGCAATTACTTTAAATTGTTTTTTAAATACATTAAATATTCCTTTAACTTAAATTTCTGATAAAATATATATTTCTACCAAAATAGTTTATAGATTTTTGTTTTATTATTAATTTTCAAGTAGTTTCTAGTAATTTCAAAAAAGACTCATCTAATATTCAAGAATTTCGCTACTATTTCTGGGGTGATGCCCCTAATGAACCCCAAAGTTGAGTGTACGACATCCGAGGGAAACCTAATTGCCGAGCGTCAGCGTATAGGTGAATTATGATATAGAAGCCCTGCGGAATTATGGCAGAAATATGGCAAAACTATGGCTCCAACGGCGGCGGCTGATCGCTGGCCAGATAATCCCCGGGTTATGGAGTATGGCCAGGTCTCAGGCCCCCGATTCTCCGATTCTCTTCTGTTTCTGTTTCTGTTTCTCTGCTTCTGCTTCGGCTTTTCTATCTTTCTTTCGGCGGCAGAAATCAGAGCTCGTTAAAAACGCTCAAGTTGAACCAATCAAAAGACGCGCCGTCGTCGACGACGATGCCGCCATCGTTGTGGGCCATAAAAATAATAAAAAAAACGAAAAAAAAACGGAAAAAAAACAACAACAAATGGAGAAACAAATAAACAAGCAGCAGACACAGGCGCAAAAATTATTAAAACAAGAAAGAGTGCGACCGAGATGGCTAGAAGGAAGATTTCGAGAGGTAAGTATATAATAAAAATGGGTAACGCATCACAAAAATATGGTGAAAATGTGCGACTTTTTCGTGGCTGACATTAGATATTCATATCGAAAGTTCATTGTACGGAAGAACACCGAACACCGACAGCGACATTAAAATATGATCTATGATCCATTGTTCTACAAAAATTCAGAGGTTCAGTTCGGTTCGGTTTGGAAGCCAAGAAAGCTGGCTGAAAGCAAAGAAATGCGGGAATTTCTGAAGAGACAGACAGGAAATGGCTTTAAGATGGAAGCAAATGAAATTAAGTTAATGGCTTTTTATAGGAACAATACTAGGCAGTTAATCTGGATATTAATATGGGCTTAAGGGGGTTGAAGAAGAATTTCTAGAAAGCATACATAAATATTAATATAATTTCTAGGCCAAAACTAAAATGTATTTAAATCGTTTTTATTGTTTTTTAAATTTCTATATTGATAAAAGAATATTAATATAATTTCTATGCCAAAACTAAATGTATTTAAATTGTTTTTATTGTTTTTTATATTTCTATATTGATAAATAAATATGAATATAATTTCTAGGCCAAAACTAAATGTATTAAAATAGTTTTTATTGTTTTTTATATTTCTATATTGATAAATATATATTAATACAATTTCTATGCCAAAACAAAATGCAAATAAATTGTTTTTATAATTATTTAAGCTGGCCAGAAACTCTTTATTTTTTTTCTATATTTCCTTATTGATAAATAAATATTAATAAAATTTCTGTGCCAAATCTAAATGTAATTAAATTGCTTTTCATAATTATATCTGCTAATTTTAAAATGTAATCCCAGAGAGTTCCAGTAAATCCACGAATAAATTAATAATCAAGTGCCCGGGGCTATGGCTCTGCGTTGAATGTGGTTCCCCCATCGGATTTAATATCAACTAAGCTTTCCCTAAGTCGTAACCCTCGTGGTTCCGGCAGCGTTTCTGCAATTGTCTGCCATCATTATACGTAATGTGTGCGGTGTGTGTGTAGTGTGTGTGTGTTGTGGAAAAACCTCTTTCCCAGCGTTCTTCCCACGAATACGAATACGAGTACGAATCCAAAATCCGCGGGCTGCAGCCAGTCTTGATTTCCAATCCATCAGCATGACTCGTCCGCTTTCCGGGGCACCGCGAGAGACTAAGGTTTTCAGTTTTAAGTTTTCAGCTTTTTAGCTTTCAGCTCTTCGTTTTATGGGTCTCCGTCTCCACCGGGGGCTGGACTATGTTGGTAGTATCTTCTGGGAGCCCTAAGCGGGGACCATTAAATCAAACCACTCAACCACATCAACACCCGGGCGTGCAGCTTATTAAGTTGAATCATAATGAAATCTATACACAGATATAGCTTCAGTCGGGACTAAAAAAGCACTTGAAGGATTTCTTAAAAGTTGTAGCCTTAAATTCATGAATTTGATGTATATAAATCGAATTGAAATAATAAAAACAAAGCCACAAAATATAGTTTGAGCCCCATTTAATTTTAAATTATGTCAAATAATTAAAATATAATCTCTCCTGCTCAGGAATTAATTTTATACTTTGTCAAATAATTAAATTAAAATCTTTCCTACTCTGGAATCAATTTATTATTATTTCAAATAATTAAAATATAATTTTTCCTGCTCAGGAATTAATTTTATATTATGTTAAATAATTAAAATAAAATCTCTCTTGCTCAGGAATTAATTTTATATTATGTCAAATAATCAAAATAAAATCTCTCCTGCTCAGGAATTAATTTTATATTTGGTCAAATAACTAAAATAAAATCTTCCCCGCTCAGGACATTATATTCGCTTGCTTAAAATATTTAAAATATAATTTTCCAACAGTGTAACTTCAGCATTCTCTCCCTCGCGGCTTTATCAATTATTTTCGTAGAAGTCTCATCATCATCGTCATAGATTCGACGCTCCACCACGCCGATCCACTTGAGTCCCTGTGGAAATATCCCATGCATATTTATGGGCTATGCCAACTTTTGCCCATATATTTTACACGTTCATAATTTTTACATTGTTCTATCACGCGAATCGGCGGCTCTCTCGGGTTCTTGAATTGGACTCTGGATCCATGCCTTCCCCCTAATGTATGGCCTATAGGAAGCCCGGGGTTCGAACAGCTCCAGCTCCCAGTTTCTTTTATTTTTTTTATTTTTCCCTTGGCCCCATGTAAGGCATACTCCATTGCTTTCAGTCATTATGGGGGGCTTGGGCATAAATCAGAAGTTGCCACCTTACTTTCTTATAAACCGAACCGAATACCTTCGTTCCATTCCCTTTTCCTTTGGCGTCGTCGCATGTGCAGCATTTTGAATTATTAGCATTGGACGATGGCGCTGTTTCTTGTTTGCTTCGGTTCTTTGATTGCCAACTTTTTCATAGCGCCATATACTGGCTTCTATATGTTATAAGTGCCCCTGCACGTACATACAGCGGGGGTTAAAAAAATAGCCAAGAAACGGGGGGCTTTAGTGGAATATTTTATGAGCCATGGTGCATTCATCCCAAAATAAATGTGAATAAAATAATTTAAAAATATATGATAGTAAATATCGAGTAAAGGAATTTTATAACAATAATTTATTGGTTTATTGGTGGTTCTACTTTTCTGACCTTTGCTGTTTTGACAATATACCCGCCCATTTCCGAGTATATATCATCATCAGTGCGTCGTTGTTGGCCACATGGATATATGTGGGGATGTGGATTGGCGTTGTTTGGTTTGCTCGCATCGTGTAATGTGTGTGGTAAATAGCGGCAATTGGCACAACTCCTCACCTGAACAGGTGAGATTTTAAGGGAGAGAGGGAGAGCGAAGGCACTTGCTCCGATTTGCCGGGGCATTGACTGATTGAGGAGAACCAGGGGGTTTTCTCAAGAGCTTATTTAACGATAAAATAATACACAGAGCAGGGGAGAAAATAAATCAATACATTGCATCATTAATTGAAGTAATTAAAAAAGAGTTAAGTACTCATTTTAATTATATTTAATTCACAATAATCTTAAACAAAATATCTACAAATTGATCAAGCTATTTCTTGGCCAAAAAATAATACACAGAGCAGGGGAGAAACATAAATCAATGGCATTTTGACACTGCATCATTAATTGAAGTAAATAAAGAAGAGTTAAGTACTCATTTAAATTATATTTAAATTAAAATAATTTAAAAATAGATAAATACGAATTTATCAAGCGATTTCATGACCTAAAAATAATACACAGAACAGGGGAGAGAATAGATCAATATATTAATTGTATAAGGCTTTATGACACTGCATCAATACTTGAAGTAACTAAATAAGAGTTAAGTATAATACTAATTTACTTAAACAAAATACCTACGAATTTTTCAAGCGATTTTCTGACCGAAAAACAATGCACAGAGCAAGTGAGAAAATAAATCAATATATTAATTGTATACTGCCTTCTTAATTGAAGCAAATAAAGTAAATATATATATTTTTTATTATATTTAACTTAAAATAATCTCAAAGAAAATGCCTACGAGTTTTTCAAGCGATTTCTTTACCGAAAAATAATACACAGAGCAGGGAAGAAAATAAATCAATATATTAATTGTCTAGGGCGTTATCAAACTGCATTATTTATTGAAGTAATTAACTCTTCTTAAATATAATATAATATAATAAAATATAAAAATCATACCTACGAATTTTTCAAGTCATTCCTTGAACAAAATATAATACACAGAGCAGAGGAGAGAATTAATCAATATATTAATTGTATAAGGCGTGACACTGCATTACTAGTTTAAGTAAATAAAGAAAATATATATTTTTTATTATATTTAATTCAAAATGAATTCAAACAAAATACCTAAGAATGTATCTACCAATTTCCTGACCCCAAAGCATGCCATGAAACCAAGTCTAGGCTAATGTCAACTCGGTTCCACCCAGGTCTACCCCTGAATCTCAGTTCGCATCGTGCCCTTGCCACATCCGGACTGCCTTCGATCCCATTCCGAGTATGGACGCCCAACAACAATTTCCATTCAAAATATTGGTTTTAGGCGAGGCCGGAGTGGGCAAGACCTGTCTGCTGAGGCGCTTCACCGACGACCGCTTCTCCTCGCAGACGGAATGCACCATTGGCATTGACTTCAGGACCTGCTCCATGGAGGTCTCCGGGAATCGCGTGCGGCTGGAGGTATGGGATACCGCCGGGGAGGAGCGCTACCATGCCCTGCGCCAGAGCTTATACCGCGGCACACATGGCGTCCTCCTGGTCTACGACATCACCTGGGGCGCCAGCTTCCGCAACGCGGCCCACTGGCTCCACGAGGTCTATCACAACTGTCCCCGCCGGGCCAACATTCTGCTGGTGGGCAACAAGTGCGACGCCTTGGAGCGCCGTGAGGTGACCTACGAGGAGGGGCACAGCTTCGCCCAGTTCTGCGGCATCTCGTTCGCCGAAACCTCCGCCATGAGTGGGGCCAATGTGAAGACTGTCTTCGCCAACCTGGCGGTGGACATCTGCCGGCGCCTATTGCCCGCACGTCCGGCCCTGGAACAGCCGCCTCTGCTGCCGTCGCTGCCAGCGCCACCGGACTCCTCCTCCGACGACGACACCTTCCAGCCGCGCCGCCAGAACCGAATTTCATTGGCGGACAACAACGGTCAACAGCCGGGGAACCAGCGCTCCAAGGGCTGTTGCAATACCTAATTTATATTTTTGTAATTTCCTAAGATTTCTTGTTTTGGTTTTCAACTGTTCAAATTAAATTCCCGTTATAAGCAAATTAATATGTCTTTTAATTTAAAGTTTTAAATACTTTATTTATATTTTTTTAATTTCCTAAGATTTCTTGTTTTGGTTTTCAACTGTTAAAATTAAATTCCTGTTATCAAATGAATATGGCGTTTAATTTAAAGTTTTAAACTTGGCAACTTTAAGAATAATTTTTATTTCAAGTCCAAAGTAAATAAGAATTTTAAAAACAGTAAAAAGTTGAATTTCGGCTTAGCCAGTTTGAAACCACGGTTTGGGACTTGACTTACCCTCTGAGAAAAGAGCAAGCGAGATGGAGACAGAAGGTTGCACCTGTATTGTCTAATAACTCCCATGTTTTTCATCCGATTTTAATCAAGTTTTCAGAGAAACTAAAATCAAAAGTTAAAGAAATCAACTAAAAATTTATATAAATAATTAATGTAAAAATGAAAAAATTATTTTAACTATAAAATCCTTTATTATTCAATTTAAAAATATATAGAGAACTCCCATAGCTCTTTGGCTGCCCTACAATTTTGAAACGTAGCTTGGCAACAGTAACAGTGCGTTATATAAGTGCAACTACGCAATGCCAATTTCTCATGGCGAACTCAATGCAAATCGCCTCGTTGCCCAACGCAGACGAGACGGAAATGAGGAGCAGCTAGTCGTTAATTAAAACCACTAAATATTACCAACTAAACCGAACCGAACCGAACCGAATTAAACTGAAGCCGAAGCCGGGCCAAAATGGAAATTAAAAGCGGACGGCGACTCTCAGGCAAAGTTCAGAAAAGCACAAAAGCCAGAGCCGTGACTCAGTTAGCCAGTGGATAAAAATTGAAAATACGGGCCATAAGCGTAATCAGCGCAGTTGTAGTTTTACCGACTGATTTTTGCATAATAAAACACTTAATTTCCAAAAAACAAAAAAACAAAAAAAAGAGCAGAAGCGAAACTACAAAAATAATAGAAAACCCCGACCGATCTTCGTATGTAATTTCAAATGGGAAATTTATGCAGCGAGTTTGTAGAAAATCATTAAACAAATCGCACTTTAATAGGCACTACTACCCGGCCGAGGCCTACGGAAATTTACGACCCGCAGACTCCCCCGAAAACCAAAAAGAAAACCTCGAAGGAAAATGCCAAGAAAAGCCCCCCAACAAACTAACACAAAAAGACTGAACCAGCCTGAACCGAGCTTTTGAGCGGAGCATCCAAGCGCTGCGGAATTGAAGTGAAGTGAAGTGCAAAAGACAAACACAGCAACAACAATAGTAACAACAATGACTCTCGAAATAGGAATGGAAATAGAAATAAAAATAAAGGTAAAGGTAAAAAATAAAGGTAGCAACAACACCGAACCGAAGCACCTGCGCCTGCGCAGCCGAAAGACGAAAGCGCAGTCGTGGGCGGTGCCAAAGGTGCAAAGGGGGAAGAGTCAGGCGACAGGGAAAGGGGCTACAAAATGCACTTGAAGAAATTGCTGCTATATTATAAGGGTGCTGAAAAATTAAGGACACTTTATGAGCTTTTTTTCTGCTTTGAAACTGGGTTTCTCTATATTTTTTAACTAGAAAATTAGTTAATAAATTAGATGCAAGAAAATATACAACAAATTTAATTTTTATAGATATTTATTGATTTGTAAATATATTTAATTAGGTAGAATATCTAAGAAATTAGTTAATAAATTAAATGAAAGACAAGTTATAAAAAATTTAAATTTGTATAGGTTTTTAATGATTTTTAAATACATATGGTTGTTGGTTAATATATTATTACTTTTCTTTAACCAAAAATAAATCCTTTTATAGCCTTATAAAGCCTTGAAGAATTTCCTACTATATTACAAAAGTGCTGAGAAATTAAGCACACTCTATAAGCTTTTCTTCTGCTCTGAACCTAGTTTTCTTTATATTTTTTAACTAGGTAGAATATCTAAAGAAATTGTTAATACATTTCATGAAAGAAAAGATACAACAAATTTAATTTTTTATAGATATTTAATGATTTTTAAATATATTATCACTTTTCTTTAACCAAAAATAAAGCCTTTTATATCAGTTTCAAATATAACTTTGTTAACTTTAAATTAAAATATAAAATCTTTCTACTGAGCAGGACATTTAATTTAAAAATGAAATTTAAATAATATCTATTTTTTATAAGAACTCAGGAGCTTTTGGAAAATATGTCTGAGAAATTCTTATAAATTTAAAATATATAAATTCAATAAAAAGTAAACCTGTTAGGTATCTGATTCTGTTAGTTTCCAGAATAAATGCATTTGCTCCAAATCCCTGTCAAATTCTTTCAAATCTGACTCCCTCACTCAAAATTAATGCACTTTTCTTCCAGTGCACCCTGTGCAAGGTGTTTCTCATGCGTTTTCGGCCTGCCTACTAACTAACCAACTGACTAACTAACTAGTGAGAGCTACGCATCGCCGTCGCAAGAAGTCGGAGTCGCCCATTACGTTTCAGTGCGCCAGCCAACCAAGCAGCAAACCCCAAAAAAAAGGAGAAAAAAATAAACAATGGAGAAAAAAGATATATACTCTATATAAGGTCTATATAGAGGCGGCTGAGGCCCGATATGTATGCGATTTTTATGTGTGAACGTAGACAAGTTCGGTAGTTAAATAGATGCACAAACACACCGGCACAAACACACAAGCACAACAAAAGGCAGTAGCAACAACAGCAGCAGCAGCAACAAAAACAAGCCAAAGAAAAACCCCAAAGTTAACCAACATTAACATTTAATCGAACCTCATGTTCAGTAGAGCATGTCTCCTGTTACATACGAGTTATCATCCGAGGGACGACGGGTGCACACACAGCACACACACACCCGGAGGGGGGTTAAGTTGGGCGAGGGGATCGAGCGAGGTATCGCGGCCAGCAAGGGGTTAACCAGAGGGAACTACTGAAGCTCTGCATATAAAGACTTGGCCACACTTGAGCTCCAGTTAAGGGCCTACACGGCTAGGAATTTTATTATTAAAGTATATATTTTAGTTTAAATAAATTAAGTATTAAATTCCTAGTAATTATAGCCACTGGGGATTTATTAATAATAACAAATATTTTATTAAATAATGTATAGTACAGTTTATAATTATCATTATTCATTATTTTAAATCGCATAAAGGTTTGGCCACACTTGAGCTCCAGTTAAGGGCATGCACGGCTAGGAATATTAATATTAAAGTATATATTATATTGGAAAAAATTGGATATTGATCTCCTAATAAATTAAATAATAAAAAATATGTTATAAAATAATGCATAGTACAGTTTGTAATTGTCATTATCCATTATTTTAAATAATTTAATTAACTGCTGGTAATAAAACTACGATTTTAAGCTTTCCCTTTTTTAATCACAACTTTTGAGAGTTTTTCAACTAATATTCAGGACTCTCAGTGATTATTATTATTATTATTATTATTATTAAATACTTTATATTTTAGCCGAAACAATTGGGTAATAAATTCCTAATAATTATAGCCACTGAGCATAATAAATATTTTATTAAATAATGTATATTACAGTTTACAGTAAATAACTGCAAGTATAAAGATGCAAATTTTAATCTTTCCTCTTTTTAATCACAACTTTTGAGAGTTTTAAGCTCATAACCAGAAGTCTCAGTGATGCAAAAATCTCCCCTAATGCTTAACATACATTTTTCTTACCATATATATTTTTTCCCAGTGTAATATTCGTAAATATGTTTCGGTTCTATGTACTTGTGTGCTGGCTGCTTGCCGCTGATGATCGCTCAACGTCGTCGTCGTCATCGTCAGCGTCGTTAGCGTTGTCGCTGCCGCCGTCTTTTGTTTTCGCAGGCGGTCGCTGCTCTCTCCCTTCCCCTGCCCTGCCAGTACACCTTCCATTCTCATTCCCATTTCCATTCCCATTTCCACCATTTTGCAGCGGCATTTTAATTTAATTTCGTTTGCATTTCATTTGTTTCGGGTTCGCGATCATCATCGAACCCGAGGAGTGTGTAAAAAATCACATAAAACCTGCCCTCGATGGCGCCTCTCGGGGCCGCCAGAGAGTTGCTGGGGTCACCTGCTCACCCGGCAGATTGCCAGCCGATAGGCAAAGTGGCTCTGCGGATTTTCAAGCTTGAGAGATTGCCGCGATCTCAGATTGCGATGTGCTCCGCGGAAGGAGCCCGCTGCGATCAGTGATCACGGATTGCCATAGGTGCGTGTGGTTGGGATTTTGGGTTTTAGATAAAGTTGGGTGATCAATAAATATACATGAAATTACATATTTCAAACTATAATTCAAAGGATTACGTTAGGAAAATAGGTTAAACTTTCTCAAGATCAGGGAGAGTGAATATACTTTAGGAAATGATCAAAGTTAATATTAAATGTTAAAAGAAATATATTTTAAGGATTATTCTACTATTATCAAATATTTAATATTTAATTTAAAATATACAAAGAATTAACTTAAACATTTAAATTGAATATTTTATCTCCATATTTATTATGGTTTACTTTCCAGTGCTACAAATATTATAAAATCCTTTATTTAATGCACTAATCATATATATATAAATATATAAAGTATAATAATGTACCGTTTGCTTTAATTAATTATTTTTGTTCTATAATATTTATAGTGTCATAAACTTTTTCTCTAACAATTTAAATAACTTCATTATTTCAACTTTTCAGCTTCCTGCTTTCTAATTTGAAGTGCGACCTCTTTTACGGAAATCTCTCCGAGTCTCTGGCCAAGTCAAAGGTTACCAGATTATTATTTACATTTCTTATGGCCATAACCCCTGCATTATTTTCACCTCTCACTAGAAATTAGTAACTGAATTAAGCGAATTAAAGACTACAACTAGCGGCAAAAGGCAAGGCGATCTTTGAACTCACTTCAAAATTAAAGCCAAGACCGGTGGCAGTCATTATAAGGCTAAATGCTAAATGCTAAATGATCCACTAACACTTGACCAGAGACGGAGAAGATCTTGGACGAAGACCATAGGAATTATGGAAAATATGACGAAGTCACTCACGATGGGATCTCTGCGGTTTGGCGAGCGGCTTCCGAAATGAGCCAGGGAGGATCCCATGAGCGGTCTGGCACGGCTCCACCGGCTCCACCTTAACCCATTAAAGGCGAACGTGCCACAATTATGTGCGTTGGCAAATTGCTCAATTGCCAGACCACCGAACCACCGAACCACCGAAGCACTGAGCTGGAGCGCCACTGGACCACCGCAAAATGCGAGCACAAATATTTGCATTTCGCCTGGCACCGCCGCTTATACAATTTATTTGCAATTTTCAATCAAAAGTCGTGGCCAGAACTGGAGGAAATGCGGCTACGAAAAAGAAAACGAAGCCGAAATTGATTACTTTGCAGCCTTGCGGTTGCCCAGGCTCACAAGGTGGGCTATAGTGCGGTTCAGTGATGTAAGATCAGATCAAATGTTAGGAATATACAGCCTTTAACTTATTGGTTATATTGAAAAAACATTAAGGGAATTAATATCAAATAATATATCATATTATACAATTTAGTTGCTAGGGATTTAAGTTGATATAAAATATAAAAATAAAAAGGAAAGCCAAAACCAAGTTGAAATATTTATTAAAAGCCTTTAACATATTAATAATTTTATAAAACCAATAAGGAAATTAATATCAAATAATATACATTAATATTAAAGGATTTTATTGATTTATTTGCTTGGGACTTAAGTTGATAGAAAAAGTAAAGCCAAAACCAAGTTAAATAGTTATTAAAAGCCTTAAACATATTGATAATATTATAAAATCAATAAGGAAATTAATACTAAAGTTTAAGCAATCATTTTGATTTACTTTCTTGGAGCTTTGGCTGATATAAATTTCCCATTTGTAAGTTTAATGCCTTAATGTATTCATGGTTTCATTCTCTTGTTTTAATTTTAATAATAAAATTCTTAAGTCATAAAAACAATTTTTAAAATTATGAAAAATTTAATTTATAAATTAAATTAAATATTAAAGCAAACCCTAATTATATACGAATTGTATTAATTAATAATTTTTGTTCTATAATATTTAGAGTGCCATAAACTTTATCTTTTACCAATTTAAATAACTTAATTATTTAAAAATAAAATGATTAAGCCACGAAAGCTATATTTAAAATTAAGATAAACTTAATATATAAATTGTATGAAATATTTAAGTAATTAAATTATATACCATTTGTATTAATTCATTATTTTTGTTCTATATTATTTATAATGTCATAAACCTGTTTTCATAACCATTTAAATAACTTAATTATTTTAAAACAGTCCTCATTAAATATTTTAAATACTTTCAATATTTATTTATTTAAAAAGAGCTCTCCTTGAATATTGATCCCCATGAAACGCACTGTAAATCAGCGCTGGGGTGGCCCAGTTCGATCCGATCACGTTTCAATATTTTGAGGTTTTTCTTGATGCATTTGTCGGCCCATAATTTATAGCGAAAATTTGATCAATTTAACTCACGGGTGGCATTCAACTTCGAGTACTCGTTCCCCTTCCGATCTTTATTTTTTCCGCCAGAGATGCGATCTCCGACTCTCGATACGTTTTCACGCATCAACTAAAATTGAACCCATGAAATGCAGGAAGCGCAACGTCTTCCAACAGATCTTTGTGTGTTGTCGGCTTTTAACAAAATCTTTACGATATGTCATTAAAAAAACAAAAACACACAAAGGAAATATATATATATATATATAGGGTATGAGAGATATATATAGACACACACGTACATACACCCGGGCGGCGTTTATCGCTGTCGGCAAATCGGAAGTTTAATGGGTTAATGATGGGCACAACGGGCCAGGCCCAGAGACCAAAAACTAAGCACGGCTACAAAACGAGAGCAACAAATAAACATATAAAAAAATAGAGAGAAAAAACTGAGCGGGGGGATGGAGGGGGAACAATCATAAAAAATTGCAGCCGACACACGACCGCGTTGCACCACCCGGTGGCAGCCGCTCGGACCACCTTGGTGGCCATCCATCCATCCGATCCATTCCCTCATTTCCAGGGGGAGATCTCTGGGTTTTAAAGCTCCATGAGGATGATCTTTATTGGTGATCCGATGAACTTAGCATTACGTCTTGATTTTTGAACTTTTTATCGATAAATTATAAAGGTTGTAAAAACTAAATGATAATTGATCTTTTGGTCTTTGGCAAGCTGCTTTGATTATGATTATTGTGGAAATATGTTGGGAATTATTAAGTGTTTAGGTGATTTATGGAAAATAAAGCTAAGAAGTGTTATTAAATTATAAATATTTTAATTCTCGCATTTCTCGCTTAAAACTAATAGTTTTTCTCCTCCAATCTCCCCTAAATAATTCCCTGAAAATGTAAACATATTCTTCTAACAAAATCCATTATCAAAACCTATCTAATCCAATTAAGCAGAGATCATGGCTGCTGTCTTTCCGCCACACTAATTGATCCTCATAATCAAATATATCCAGCATCCGCAGGCGATGTGATCAAGTGATCACTTAACAAGTGCAGCCCGGAGCCGGAGCCTCCTCCTAACGGAAACGAAACTCTAAAAAAAAAAACGAGAAACATTTTCAATTAAGTTAAATTTCCTCGCCGCTTCAATTGAATTGAAGCATTCACACGCCCTTTTGCCACACGATCGGCGATCAGAAAAAAACAAGGAAAAAACGAAAAAACGAACAAAAAACAAATAAAGTTGAGATGCTGATGAGCTGCCGTTGATCATATTAACACCAAGCGGAGTGGAACGATGATCATTGGCATTAATGATATACACACACTCCCATATCCATATCCATATTTCCAGTTCCAGCTCCAGTCGCAGTCGCAGTCCCGCAATTTATTGAAATGTCACTTTCAATTAAAACTAACTGCTGAGCAAACATAATTCAGGCGTCGATCAGCTTCGCCCTCGCAGCCAGAGATCTTTGCATTAATTGATGATATCAAACCGAAGTGTCCGGCATTGGCACATTATCGTTTTTGTCCCGGGGCACTGTGAGAAAATAGTAATTTACTATTAACTAAAATTCAAATCTTAAGGGTCTTGGCCACTCTATTTAAAATAATAAATTAATAAATTAAGGTGGTTTAATTTCCAATCAAACTAAAGTCTAAATATAAAACTCCATAATTTAATTTGATTTAAAATACTGAAATATATTATTCTTAAGCATTATGAAGCTCCTTTTATTATTATTATTTATTTCGATAAATTCCTAACGCTAATAAATAATAATAAATTAAGGTGGTTTAATTTCCTATCAAACTAAAGTTCAAATATAAAATTCCATAATTTAATTTGATTTAAAATAATGAAATATAATATTCTTAAGCATTTTTAAGCTTATATTATTATTATTATTTATTTCGATAAATTCCTAGCGCTACAGTATTTCCTTTTATTTATGTACTATTTATTTATTTTACTACAATTTAAATATTTATATATATTAATTTATATATATTTCCCTCTAATTTTTCCTCAGTGCCTTTTGTGGCAGCTGCATTGGTCCATGCTTGACCCCGGCAGAGAGACAATGCCCATCTTGGAACTCATTAAGCAAAGAAGACCCTCTCCACTCTCTTTTCTGATATTGACTTATGGCATTTTTATTACCAGAACCAGCACCAGCTTCAGTACCCCCTTAAGCTTGGCATTCCGGGAATTTTTCAGGCTTATATTCCGTCGCTGGTGTGGGCCGCAGGAGCCACCAAAGGACATCATTATCATCATCAATAAAGCATAATTCCTGGCAAACAATTCTATTGAACAACACAGCCACGACATCGTCGTCGTCGTTGTCGTTGTCGTTGGCCACCAAAAGTGCCATTATAAAGCGAACTGAGCTTCTGGCTCGTGTTACAGCCACAGTGCGAGGTTCCAGGTTCCAGGTTCGAGGTTCTGCCAGGTCCTAGGTTCCAGGTCTATGATCAGCGATCGCCGGTTAGCCGGGCTACACAATAGGGGTCACAATGAATGGCAATTTTTTCAAACTGTCAAAAATTTATAGTTCGAGCTGCCTGTCTCTGCCAGAAGCCCAGGAAGCAGAAGCCTAGCGAAAAGCAGGAGCGGTTTGAAGGTAAGAAAAAGGTATGTTCCATTTGAACTATATATTTAATTAAGTTTTTCTCAATATCTAGCCAAAAATATTTATTTATTTATTTAACAAATTAAGCCTAGCATTCAATGTTAAAGTTAATATTTATTTAACCTAGCACTAGCAGCCAAAAATATATTTTAAAATATATATACCTTTAAATACTTATAGAACTAATTTTACGTTGCTATTATTTCAATTATTTCAAAACTCTTAGTGAGTTATTAAAACTCTCATAGATTTTGTGCAATTAAAAATATTAAAAATCTATTATTTAAATTTACACATTCAAGGGAACTCCCTGATGCATTTAAGCAGCGGTTCGGGTGTAAAGAAGATATGTTCCATTTAGATTTAGATATTATACTTAATATTAATTAATTAATTAATATTAATTAATTTTTCCTAGATATCTGCCAAAAATATATTTTTTAATATATAACTAATTGTATGTTGTTATTATTTAAGTTATTTTAACACTCTTACGCTCAAAGATTTTGTGCAAATAAAAATAACAAAAATATGTAACTTAAAATGTATAAATTCAAGGAAACTTCCTGGAGCATTTCAGGAGATTTTAAAAGTTATTAAAACTCTCATAGATTTTGTGCAATTAAAAATATCAAAAATATATAACTTAAAATGTATAAATTCAAGGAAACTTCTTGAAGCTTTTAGGGAGACTTTTAAATATTAAAAAAAAATCCAAAAATATATAACACTAATTCACAAATTCCAGGGATTAAAGAGCCTTCAAACTCCGCCACCGTTCCGATCAGAGACTGGCCATCGGTAGTCACTGAAGCCCACCTACTGAGGGCGTTCCTGGCATAGCACAACCGAATCCGAGCCAGAATCCGAGCCCTAACTCCAGCTCCAACTCCCACCATCAGACTCCTCTGGGCAATAGACAAATAGACAGAAATAGTGGCCAGAGGCGCGCGCTGGTCGATTTATAAAGGTGGCTTATTATTGCAATTTAGCCACTGGTTTTGATTTTGCCCAGGCATAAAAAGGCACAGCGAGAGGTCGTCAGAGGGGCTTGAGGAGAGAGAGACAAATGTCATTTGGCAGCATTCGAGCGACTATATAGGCTGTCATGATCATTATCGCAATATATATTCAGCCTACCAAGAAACGGCAACGGCACGCACTGTAATCCCAGCTCATCTCCAGATCGCTGTGGTTGGTCCGCTGGCTCTGGAATCCCTATGGATCTCCTCTCTATGGATGAATTGTTGAGGCGAAAGTGAGTTATGCCCGCGGCGCGTGCACTGGGCCAATGTCCTGCTGTGTGTGACATCGAGAGCCCAGGGTTCAGGTGAGTTCGATCCGATCCGATCGGCTGCCCTCGGCTGCTCATTTGTAATTTATACTTACCAGCCAAGCAGTCAATAAATGTCATGTTTGTGTTGTTGATTGTCCACACCAGAGTCAGAGTCCACCAGCACAGTCCGAAACCAGACCTAAAAAAAGAGTAAAAAGACTACAAAAAGAGGAAGGAGCTGCTCCAGTATTCGGAATCGCAGGCATTCCTCTTTGCCATGGGCTCTCTCTGCGATTTGCATACACAAGATCAATTGCAGGTGATTTGTTTAGCTGTCGAAATCGTCGTCTTATCGTAACTCATTACGAGATTTATTTTGTTCAACAAATGCAGAAGGTGTGATTTGTCTTTGTACCGATCACAGTCACAGTCACAGAGCAGTCGCCGTCGCAGTCGCAGTCCTGCTCGCCGCTCGCCGATCTTGGCATTTATTTTTTATTGAGTGAATCATGCATCAGGGAGGCAGTACGCTGCACAGGGAGAAAAGCTGGGTACGTTTGGGGGTATACAAAATATTAATAATATTAATTGTTAGTGAAGAAAATGAATAGGGAATTTTATTATAAGTACTTCACTTATTTTATGAATTTGTAGAATGATTTTATGATTTATTTTATGGGAAAAATTTGAACTAGAATTTTTTCAGGTCAGCAATCTATTCAGACTTACCTTAAATAATTGCAGTCTTATCATTGAATTATTTCTATTATTATTAAAAAATTATTAAGAAAATATATATATTATATAATTATAAATTATAAAGAAAATGAAGAGGGAATTTTATTATAAATACATCACTTCTTTTATGAATTTTAGTATGATTTTATGATTTATTTTATGGAAAAAATTTGAACTAGAATTTTTTCGGGCCAGGAATTTATTCAGACTTACCTTAAATAATTGCTAATTATAATTCCGCTGAACAGGGAGAAATCTATATTTAGGGGTATAAGAAATATAAATAATCTTGATTGATAATAAAGAAAATGAATAGGGAATTATTATTATAAATACGTAACTTATTTTATGAATTTTTGGAATAATTGTATGATTTCTTTTATGGAATAATTTGAACTAGAATGCAATTAGAATTCCCAATGGGTTCGTATCCAGGAACCTTAAATAATTTCTAATTCTAATCCTATAATTATTTCTACTATTTATTTTTATGAACGGGAATTTATTTGATTTATTTAAAGTCCCCTATAATTTTCTAAGCTCTTTAATTTTATTTTTTTCCAGTGCTTAGCCGACTCTGGCTCTTGGCTTTCGGCTGGTGTCGGCTGAATGGACTTTTAGGCAATGGTTCAATAAATTCTCCTCGCTCCCAACGTACTTGGCAGCATCATTAACCGTCCGCGGACACAAACACGGACACAACACGGACACGGACACAGACACCGACACGGACTAGAGAGGAGGGAAGAGCAGGGGGAGCAGGTATTGGGAGCAGGAGGAGTGGACAGTGGGCCGCCCACAAAGGCCGCCTGGACTCTGGCATGATGAGCAGCTTCTAAATGCGACCGCAGCCGAGTTGGTCCACAAGCGAAGCGATAATGTGATTTATGCCGTCCATTAATCTGGTAATTCATTTAAGCGCAGGAAACTGAGCCGCTATCCAGCTATCCCAGTATCCAGTCCCAGTCCCAGTCCCAGTCCCAGTCGGAGTCGGAGTACCAGTCCAAAGAGGAGTCTGCTGGTGTGCACATATTTTATGGCATTGTGCATATGAATCTTGGCCGGTTGCTGCCGCCTCGCATCGCATCGATTGCAATTCGACTGCTGTTCATCTTCGGTGGAGCTCCGGGGGAAGTGCAACAGGTGGGTAGCAGGAGCAGGAGCAGGATCGAGAGGTGTGCTGGCCCCTTGCTGTCTCACCCAGCGGAGGGCCAAGTCGGAGCTCCAAGGCTCTGGCAGCGATCGCTTGTCGCTTGTATTAATAAAACATTAATTACACACTTGATACTCGCTCAAATCGCGGGCTTCGATGCCACAGAGGCACTGAGCGAAAAATAAATATATTATAAAAAGCAATGAAGAAAGAAAAGATGCCTAAAGAATTTTTAAAGGAATTACAGCTGGAACTATGAGAAATTTTAAATTAATAAAATAGTAATAATAGCCACTAGATAATATGGATTATTTTTAAATTAAAAAAATGTTATATTAGCATTTTAATGCTAGTTTTTTAATACTATTTTAATACTTTAATTTTTGTTGTGGAACAGATAAAAATACAAAATAAATATAAGATATTTATATTATAAGAAATTTTAAATTAATAAAGTTGTAATAAAAGACATTAGATAATATGGATAGGGGATCGAAATCCCTCGTACATTTATTAAATTCTTAAATGAAAAAATGTTATCTTAGCATTTTAATACTGTTTTAGTATTTTAATTTTTATAAATATCAGATATTTTTTGTGCTCTTTGTAAAATGTTTATAAATTAATAAAATACTAATAAAAACCACTAGATACTATAGATCATTTTAAAACTAAAATATGTTATCTTAGCATTTTCATACTAGTTTTTTAATACCATTTTAGAATTTTTATGAATACCAATTAAATATCACATATTTATTGTGTTTCTTTATTATTTTAAAATGTTTATAATATTAAATTTTCACAGCTTAAAGATGTAACCTCCTTTAACCAATTATCGCCTCATTTCTTGCTGTGTGCCGCCTTGCTTGAATGCTTCTCTGCTTTGGTGCTTTGGTGCTTCGATGCCGTGATGCTGCGATGCCGCTGTGCTTCGATGGTCTATGAGGTGTCGTTGTAGGTGTTGCATGGGCTTGGCTGGTGGTCCACACGTTAGACGACGCGCCTGCTGATGCCGATGATGATGCGCAAAATTGATGGGCAGCCAGCCACCGAATGCTGTCGCTTGTGGTTGGACTGTGGTACCTGAAAAGGGGATGGGGAAAGCCCAGGTGGGGGTCCTTGGGGTCACCGAAAAGCGTTTAGGGACAAAGGCTTTTTCAAAAGGAATTTGTTTAGCTTGTAGAAGTGCTTACCTGGGAGAAGAATAAATATATACATTTATTTAAGTTAATTTTGTTAAACAAATATTTTTAAAGTATTTATAATTTAATTAATATATCAAATTAAAATTGTAAAATATTTTCATATATTTATTACCAAGCAAACCAATCAATTCAGTTACCTGGCATTGGGCCAGGTCTCGCTGAGGCGGCTAGGAAGTCGCAGTACCAGAAATTGATGGGCACGTCGTCATGCTAATTGTACGTGTGATTATTTTGACAGGAGAGGAACTTCCGATGTCTCTGGGAATGCAATCATGCGTCGAAAATGTCAAATTAAACAGCTCGGAACTGATTTCGGGCAACAGAAACTGGCAACTCGTCGGCGGGTCCCCCCATCACCAGTCTCGGTCCCAAAATTGTATGAGCGAACACCCACTTAACTAATCGCATGATTAATGATGTCAAACTGACACTTGAGGCGAACTCCGGTACTCCGGAGCCAGAGGCACATCAACAGGAACAGCAACAGCCACATCCCAGCCAGATTTCCAGTAGGTGCATGTTGGCCTGCCAATCGCAGCTGCGACGCTTGAATGACAGGTGCTGACAGGTGATAGATTATTGCTGGCGTGCTGCCGATGCCGATGTTCATGCAGCAGCCCTTTGGACCTCGCGTGATTTATCCCGACAAAAAACGTCCAAGGCGAGCAGGAGGCACACATCGAATTGTATGTGATTATGCGGCAAACACTGAGAAAAATCACATCAGTGAGTTCATAAATATGGTAAATTGCTTGTAATTAAGTTTCACAAATTTATCATTTGGTTGCTATAATTTATTGATCAATTTTCTCGATATTACTATGTTTTTATTTCGAGTATTTGCAATATCCTTAAACAATGATTTTTAAATTAAATAAAATTAAATTAAATAAATTATAATAAAATGTTAGTCTCTAAAATATCGATAATTTATTTATCGTTTCTTTTTTATTGTGTCATCATTTGGATATTTATCGGTTATTTGAATTTCGATATTTTATCCTTTGGATTATTTCCAAGTCCTGGTACACTGATTTTTGAATAAAATAAAGCGGAAATACATTTATAATCTGAAATATATTTGTTATCTGTACCAAAAATGTTAATCGAGGCATTGTCTCTAAATTATCTATCGTTTTTCTCTAACATCTTAAACCATATCTGTATTATGGATTTAAATAACCGATATATTTAACGCTTTATTTAGTTTTAAATAAAATAAACAAGAAATAAATTTACGATCTGCAATATATTTGTTATTGATTATTTATCTTTACAAATAATCTTTAAATTGCTAATCGATTAATTTCCGATATTTTATTAATCACTTGTAATTTTCATGTTTAAAATCGCCCTGGCTTTTTAAGTCATTTTCAAACATTTCCAATATATTTAAATCCTTAAACACTGATTTTTATAACAAATATATTGCTTATCGATTACATTGTTTTCACTGTGCATTTTCTTGGCCAGCACTTTGGCATCACCGAGCATAAATGCCCAAAAGCAGGGAAGCAGGGAAGCAGAAAAGCAGAAAATCAGAGGAGCAGAAAGCGGAGGAGAGGCAGCGAAGCAGGAGCCCCCATCCGGCAAGGGTAATTGATCTGTTCAATCCACGGCGATCGGCCACGCCGGAATGGGACTCCCCATCAAGTCTGGGTGGGTGAAAAATTCCGGGGGTAATGCGTGTGTACTGTTGCCTTGAGCATTATTAATGATGGCAACGTTGCCCTATTAGCCGATAACTCAATTCATTTCGGCTAATTGAACGTCGCAAACAGGACGAAAGGATTACCCACTCGCTTCCGTTCCGGTTGACATCGAATAAGGGGTACATGACCCAATGATTTCGCTGGGAAAAACTGATTGAAAAGGGCAAAGGTCAGTGATTGACTTGACTCTTAATTTATTTTGAACAAGGAGAGCCAGAAAATATATTTAATAAATTATGAGAAACTTAAATATGAATGGAAACACGTTGTACTTGGTTTAAATAAATCAATTAAAGTTGTATAGGAATTTAGAAATAATAATAAATCAATTAAAGTGCTATTGGAATTTAGAAATTATAGCTAAGCTTCCAGAGGACACTGCACTCATTAATGGCTTTCATTCAAACTGCATATCTCTGATCCGAGCCGATCTCTGATCCCACGTAGCGACCGCAGGCGCTGACAATTGATTTGTCATCACAATTGGACGTGGCCCGGGCGATCCAGCCTGATCCGGCCTGATCTCGGCCAGAGATTTGCCATAGTCGAATCAATCAAATCCAGAGACCCCGTCCACCGTCCAAGTCGAGGCAAATCGAATCGCTTGGCCAAAGCAAATAAGAGCGTTCCAGTGATCGTGTCACGTACGTGGAATTGGGTTGAGGCCTGGGTCTGGCCTGGGTCCAGGCAAGGTGCCGACCGATGTCGAAGCTAAAGCTAAAGCTGAAGAACCAAAAAGCTTACCTAGAACGAATCTCGTCAACGTTAATTTTTATTGTGATTTCCTAGAACAGTCCTCAGTCCCCAGTTTTCAGTTCGGTTCGGTTCGGTTCGGTTTCGGCCTGGTAAATCACGAAAAAGTGTCGGCGGACACGCGCCTCTAAAATCGAATCGAAATGCAAATTATGCAACGCCGCCAAATGAGGTGGAGGAGGTGGTGTGTCCTCTCTGGACTAAGCCGCAGAGTCTGCAGTTAATTTTTAACGACGCCAGATTTGTGCATTCAGGCGCTACAAATTGTTTATTGTGGGGAATGGGAATGGGTGCCCAGAGTTCTCTTCCAGAGCGACGACATCCATCACCAAATCGAATTCGATGTGGTCAGTCCTTGTCCTCGTCGTCGTCGTCTTTTATCTTTTCCCCACTTTGTTCCTCTGACAGATCTCGGGGACTTCGATCTGGGTATTGACAGAGTTTTGGCAGGCAAAAGGTGACCTTATTAGGGAGTAGTAAAAGTTATTTAAATATATATTTTCGAGTGAGAGGCAGTCAAGGTTAGCCGTCTTTGGCATCTGTGCGGATCGGTTAAGAACCCCATTTGTTAGCCACTCCTTTAGAGACCTCCGAACCCCCTTTCCACCACTCCCCTGAAGAAGGAGCATAACCAGCTCGTTTCTGGCGGCTGTTTAAGCATGCAAATCACGGATGCGGCCAGCAGTCGTCCGTCGGCTGAGGAACGCGCGTCAGCATCATAAAAATGTCACTCCAAAGTGGCCCAGGGATGTGCGGTAAGAAACCGATGATATATTGTCCAAATATCGGGTTTATCGGGTTTTAAATAATATTTAATCGCAATTATCGGTTTAGAAAAACTTTAAGAAATATCCATCAAATAACAATTTAATATTTATTTAAAATACAGTTTATGGTTTCTTTTTAAAATTAGATACTTTTCAAGAAATCGGATTTATCGAATTTTTATCGAATGCTTTTTACTTCTGATTTCAAGTAGAAAGCCAGTCGAAGAAAGAAGCATTAACTTTTAAGCATAATAATATTTATTTAAGATACAGTTAGTAGGTAACAATCATTAATTTATGGTCGAAGATAGAAGCTTTGACTTTTAATCATAATAATTTCCATAAATCAATCCAAAGTATATTTTATTGAAGATTGAATATTTAAAAAAAAAATTGAATTAAATGTCGATAGAATGATCGATATCTAGTCTTAATTTTTTTTCAGCTCCCTTCACTAAAATACAAAGAAATATCCACCATATACCAATTTAAAATCTATTTAAAACACAGTTAGAAGGTTACGATCAATAATCTATGATTTCTTTTTTAAAATAAGATACTTTTCCAGAAAACGGATTTCTCGATTATTTATCGAAAGCTTTGCAATTTCGATTTTAAGTAGAAAGCCAGTCGAATATAAAAGTTTTGACTTTTAAGCATAATAATTTCCATAAATCCAACCAAAATATATTTTATTAAAGATTTCATATTTTAAAAATTTAATAATTAAGTATCGATAGCATTATCGATATCTAGTCTAAATTTTTCTCAGCTCCCTTCACCAATTTGCCCCACTGTGCGGAAGATCGGCGAAGAAGCGGCCGAAGCAGGCAGAAGAATGAACGATTTGTGTGTTTTAGATTGAAATCAAAATAAAGCTCAAAGCCCAAAGCCGCCAAGAGAGCGATACCGCTTAACCCGCGCGATTGCGATTACGATTCCCGATTCCGGGGACTACCTTTTCACACATACATATATTCCCATATCCCATATGTGTGTGTGATTTGTCAAAACTGTTACGATCGCCAAATTGCAGATAAGTCCCCACAGTCCTCAGTCCACAGTCCTCAGATCCCGGCGGCAGGCCGTCTTTTATAATTATATTTTTTGCTGTTGTTGTTCTCTGCTCTCTCTCGGTGTCATAAACTTATTGAATATCTTGATACCGTCGAGGTTCAGCCCTCCTCTCCCTGCTCTCCCTAGTCTCCACACTCTCCCTTTTCTGGGCTTCGTGTGAATATGAATTAGCTCTGCGCCGGCTAATTGGCAGTGGCACTAAAGCTGACTGCTGCGGCACCCAAGCTGTCTAGTACACTGGAAAATATTCTCACTGAATTTAACACATTTTAATAAATACAATAATGGGTTTTCCTTTTCAAATATAATTAATTAAAATTTATTTACAAGCTATTTTTAAAGTTTTCATTTTAATTTCTTTTATTACTATATGAATATATATTTTCTTTTGAGAACTTTCTTAAATAAAAATATTTAAAAAATTATTTGGATCGGAACAAAGTTCAATATGCTCATGGGAACAAATATTGCTGGCATTGAACTAAAATTTCCAATGGGTTCTAGCTGTAAATTTTGCAAATATATGTAAAGTTTTAGTTTTAACCTTTTCAATATAACTTCAGCTTAATATTCCTTTAAAAAGTTTGTAATTTAAAGAAAAATCTAGATTAAAATCAGTGAGTAAATATTTTTTAAACAAGCTTCTCCATGCATTTTCCTTAGATTTTCCGCGGTGCATTCCTCCACCTCTTCCCTTGGCTTGACTCGTGTGTCAATAATGTCAAACGGAATGTCAACAGGCTGGCTGGCTGGATGGATGGATGGCTGGATGGCCACGCGTCAAGAGCAGTTCATATGGGACCCCCTCACCCACTCAATATTTGGCCCCCTCCTGCCCCTGCTGCCCATGACCATGCCCCGCCCACTTTTCCGGCAAACGATCCGAAGTCGGGGCTCGGGGTTCGGCACTCATTAACATAACAAGTAAAGTCAACAATGGAAATTGTTGTCTAAACAAGACAACGTTTCAATAAACGAAGCCGGTCTCCTTCTCTCTCTCTTTTTTTCTCTTTTTCCTCTGTATATATATTTTTTTGGATTTTCTGGGGCCTGCAGAATTTATTGAGGCTGCGGTAAATATTCGGGGCTCGTTCAAAAGAAATCAAACAAGTAATTTGTTTATTTGGCGGCGGCCATAAAGTGAGTAAGCGGCAGGAGAAAGCCAAAGAAACCTTCGAGAATCGGTGGACAGTTATGTGGGGGAGGATCGTCGGGAATTTGGGAATTTGGGAATTGGGGGAGCGACTACTCATCATTATAGCAATCTTAACAAAAAAATCATAAGTAAAACGAAAGCAAAAAAGTTGAAAATTTGCCAACTCTGGCAGAAATTAAAAGACTGCAGAAACGAACTTTGGGCTTAATTTATTTAAAAATATATATATATTTTATATAATAAATGTAGATTGCAGATTTCTGATTGATTTATCACAATTACCAAACTAATTGCTTGTTCACGATCATTTTATATATTTTGTAAGCATTTTTTCTTTTATTTCCTTGGTGATCACGATCCTCAGACTCTCAATGACAAACGATTCATTTTGTAGAAACCGAAATGCTGAAAGATCACGGGGCCCAGAGATTTATCTGCGATCACCCGATTTCGGGGGATCCACGGGCGCGGAGTCAGAGTCCCAATGTGGATCACGTCTCTGCCTTGGCAACGGAAACTTATTAGGAGAACGATCTCCGAACCGAAGTTCATAGAATCCGTATGGATATAGGCGGCCAAGATGGATGGCGATAGGCCATGTCCGATGCTGACAAATAGCCTGTAATAAGTCAAAATGTGTTGCCACTATTTTTTCCCAATTTTCCTTTGGCATTTTCCTGTCCGTTCTTATTGATGGCCTGCCCTGGGTGCCTACCTTCTCCTGCGAGCGGCACTTTCACTTTTCTCCTTTCTAATGAGCATCCTTTACCTGTAAGAGGCACAGGCACTGGGAGAAAAGAAGAGTAGAGCTACAAAGAAATTTAAATTAATTTTTAGGATAGTTTTTCCAACGATGAACTTGAAAACAGAGCTACAAGGATTTTTAATTTAAATTTTAGCATAGTTTTTCTAACGAAGAACTGCTAAATAAATTAAATAAAAGCCTTACATTATAAAAGATGATAGAAAATATTTAAATTAATATGTTTTACACAAGTTTTTATAATCTAAGAAAGATATTAAGCTTTAATAATTATAAACAATTAATTAGTTAAGCCTCAACATAATTGTAAAGACTTATTAAGGCACTTATTCATATAATAAATTTTATCATAAAATAATTTCAAAGTTCCCACAGCTCCTACTTATTTTTCCAAGTGCCTAACTATAGGGAAAAATTTTCCAAAAACAAATTAGTGGGAAATCGCTGGCAAATCGATTTGATGTCGATGGGCAGAGGCTGGTGTTTTCCCAGCGAATGAGTTACGGGCTCGGAAATCGATCTGGGATCTGTGATGTGGCTACCTAACCCCCAGCCATATCCCAGCCCCGATTCTGTGGTCGCTCTCCCTCTGCCCTCTTGTTTATCCGACGCTCTGGTGGTCCCCGCTGCTCATTCTTTCTTCTGTTTTTTTTTTTTTTTGGTGCCTCAAATTTTGATTTATCTTGTGGATGCGCCTCTGTTGTTGTCCTCCTATATTTAGACCCTGCCTGGTGTTCACACCTTCTGGCCAACAGCAACTAACTGCCCAACAGGCGAGCAACAGACAGCGACAAATTCGTTACACGTCGCCAAGGAGGAGGTGGAGGATCCTTCTAGCCAGGATGATGGCCACTTGTGCTGGGCATTGTTCAACAGCAAAATGCAATAATTGTAGCTGCACCCAACAAGGGCACTGGGGGAAAGTCTACTACTATTTATAGTTAATTTATGGAAAATATTTTAAGATTGAGAATAGGAAATATTTATTAAATTATGCTTGGGATATATACAAACTATAATATATTGAAAAACCTTTTGTATGTGGAAAATAAATATTAATTGTATTTATTATAAAATTTTTCTAAGTTGATTTATTATTTGTTCATCATTAATTATTTCTTTTTACTTTATTTAATCTCTAAATAATCGGGAAATATTACATTTTTCTATTTTTATAAGTATTTCATATATTTTTCTATTAAAAAGTACTTCCCACTACTTTTCCCAGTGTCCTTTTCTGTGTCTTTCCCTTTTTCCGACATAAATTCAGAGACGCGATCTCCAACCAAATCCAGAAAGTAAGCCCGGGGTATTTAATAGATATTTTAAGGCCTTAAGCCATCGATTGACCGAAGACCAAAAAGTGTCCTTCGATTTTGTGGTGCTTTCCCGCTGGCTTAGTGCTTATTTTTCCCCCTCCCACAACGAGTCCTTGGGGGGTGACACCAGCCCAATCCCAAACCCAATCCGAATCCTTTACGCTCCATATGCCACGTGCAGGCGCACAAAAGTCGTTTTAAAATTGAAGAAGACAGTCGGACGGAAAAGAAAGCAAGTCAAATTCCTGGTATAAAATTCATAGAAAAATTTTATGCAACATAAATTTTGCGTGCAGGATTTGCCCAACACAAAAAAAGGGAGGGAAAAACTCAATCACATGCAAGTGGACTGTGCGGTGTGTGTGTGCGGGTGTGTGTGTGTCTGGTTGTGTATCATTTCAATTTTAAAACCAAACGAGCGACGACCCCGTGACCCTTCCACCACCCACCTTCCATCCCTCCGGCCCACACACTTGAGGAAGAAAGGAAAAAAAAACCACAAGTACCAGACATTTTTGGAAATTATTTTCAAATTCGAGTTGGTGGATACTCTTTTTTAAATAACTAAAAAATATTTACAATTAAATATATAAATATAAAAAGGTTTTAATAAATATATTTTCAATTCGCAAAGGTTTTTAACAATATTTTTCAGCATTGTCTTTATAGATAATTTAATTTTAAATAGTTCCTGCTTAATATAGTAAAAATATGTATTATTTTCCACTTTAAAATATCACAAATAATATTTTGTAAATTAATTTAAATAGTTAAATATCAATCTTTGTTAAAAAATAATATGTTTCCCTGGCAAACCTCCCCCAAAAAGGCAAAAACCCTTCGATAAGGAGAGTCCTTCGAAACCCGCCCCCGTGTAATCGTTCAAGGAGCAAGAAGGAGGAGGCACACGGCAGGATTGAGAAGGACAAAACGGGACACTCGCCGGGTTGTCCGTTTTTTGGTTTTTGGGCCTTTCTTTTTCGGTTTCTCGGTCGTTTGTCGGTTTTTATGGCTTTTTGATTTGCCATTTCTGGTAGCAAATGATCAAAAATTGAATGAAATTGTTATTTTCAAGTGGAACATGTCCTTTCGAGGAAACTTGCCAAGATTGAGGGCTTCGACATGGCCGCTTTGTTGCGGGTTGTTAGCCTTAATAAGAGTCCCAGTCCCCCCCCTCACTCCCTGTTTTTATTCTTTTGTATATTTAGAGGCGGGGCTGCTGGCATTTAAATCTTCATTTCCATATCCATAGTCGTTTCATTTGGAAATTGAAAAATTTCCAAGCGATAAAATTTTATCCTGCCCATTGCCAAGACGCCCCAAGAATTGTCACATGTGAGACGAGTCCTTGTGCTGCCGTCAGGTGCCGTTCCCCCCGGCAAATTACAATGACAATGACAATGACAGTGCTCTCTTCCGGACCGAAAACAATTAAAATATTTGCTTAAATTACATTTGCGCCCGGGAATGGGTTAAGCACTGGGACTAGGGGTTAAAGGCTCCCAGACGGGGGGCATTATTACAGACAGTCGGTGTCCCAAGAATTCGCCCACAATATTAATTATGAATTTATGATCCAATATTTATTAGCAATAAAGCCCAGCAGGCGCGCAGAAGAAAATCCAAAGAAAATCAACCCCGCCGCCGCTGTGCCGGATGTGTGTCCACTGCTTAACCCACTGAGGCGGCGCTAATGAACTTTTGTCATCGCCGGCACACATGGCCAACATGTGGGTTAATTCGCCTCAGTGGCCAAAGTGCGGCGGCCCTCGAAACTAATGAAAATCAATTGGGAATCTCCCCCAAGTGGGGGGTCTTTGCTTCGAATTAAACTTAATAAATGTCAAGTGAAGATTCGGGAGTTGATTTTGTAAATATTAGCGAAAAAACTTAAGTAGATTACCCTCATACAAGCATGTTAATTTTAATAGATTAATAACTGAACTACTGATAATAATTTGATTGATTTGATTATTGAGAACTTTGAATACCATAAGAATTATGTGATATAAATTATGTAATTTAATAATTAAGCATTTTTCATTCATTAATATTATTAATAATAATAAATACAAGTATTATCCCAAGAATAATAATTTAAGGAGTATATTTTAATAATATATTAATGGACTAAAGATTTTAAATTATACAAAACATGCAACTATTTAACTAGAGAAGACTTTAAAATAAGTTCTCGTTCTTATCTCTCTCGCCATATTTTTGATTATTATTATTATATATATATATATAATAATTTCAATAGTATATTTTAAGAATATATTAATTGATTAGATAATTTAAAATTACGCAAAACATACAACAAATTAATTTGTGAAGACTTTTAAATGAATCCCAGTTCTTATCTTCTCTCGAGAATATTTATGAATTTTAAGAATCACCTAAACCTTTTAAGACGCTCTTTAAAAACCTAAAAAAATGTACTTTTAACAAACTTAAAAACCTGCTTATTTTAACCAATTTTTTTTAGAATTATCGACCGATTATTTGGAGGGGTCAGAAAAGGTCAATCAGAGCAAACTTTTAATTGCCGCGCGAGTGCTTGACGATTTTTATTTTTTATGGCATTCCGGTCGCTTCGACTGTCAGTCCGTCCGGTGGTCAGTCAGTCAGTTTATCCATCAGTCATTCGGTTTGGTTTGGGCCGGTCTTGTTTGGCCATGTTTTATGTGTTTCGTTTCCATTGAAAACCCCAAAGAGCCGACCAGAAAACCAAAAAAAAAAAAA